>CM070690.1:11851812-12109312 GCA_036346265.1 Melocanna baccifera
AACTTGTTGAAGGTGGCATATTAGTGTTTGTTTTTTCTCAGATTAGTGAATCATGTTGAGTACGAAGAACAGAGAAATTGCTGAGTATTAACACATGGACATCCACACTTGAACTGTGTAAATCTACTTGCAAAAAGAAGTAGGAAGCCCAAGTAATATTGAAAGCAAAAGGAGAAAGAAATTGAAATAAAAACTACATGCCTTCCCTGACTCCCTTTCCCAATTACATACAGTAGGAATAACTTCACCCCTTTCTATCCTTTTTTATTTTAAATAATAATTAGGCATTGCAAACATGACACTTGATGATTTACCACTCAATGTCTAAATGACATGTGGGTCCTGGCGCCACATGTGAGTGAGACAATGGAATGGCAAATTCTCAATTTTCCCCCTTTTTTTTATGAACTCCATCTGTCCCCCCATTGTATATGTTCCCTCTTATTACCCCAAGTTGGACATCTAAGCGTAACCTAGTCCTTAACCCTGATCCTTCGTGAAAGAGACGCATTCAAAATGAATGTAAACTCGATATAGGGAATGAGTATATGTGCATTAGTTTACATCTAGTTATTTTCACTATATAAAAAATATTCCACAATTTCATGTCCAAATCCGGTGTGATGTTCTTTTTTTTTTAAAAAGTAAGATTTTCGCATAGGTTTAGATCTCTTGGACATATCGTATATGTTCATGCATGATCGTCCTAACCGCCACCTTTTCCGATAAAGTCTGATCCATTTTTAGATGGCATGCCTAGTTATTCTTTTTCCCTCTGAATTTTCAGAGCTGTTGAGATTGGCATATCTCAATATTTATTCTAGGGCAAGGCATATTTCAAGGGGGGCAATGACCCCAAAAAAGGTCCAATTAAAAAGGCACACCCATTCATATTTGCTAAATATACAGCGCATCGATATTCACTCCAGAGATTGTTAGTTTTGTTTCTGAAATGAACTACTTGAGATATGTTCAGTGGCCCATCACAATACACACCCAGTTAATTAAGCTGATATACCCTAGTGTGTGTGTGTGTTGTGTGTGTGTATATATATATATAGCAGCCTGCAAAGTGTAATAGTGACACTGCCACTCGGAGAAAATATTTTTGACTCCTTTTTACCGAGACTTTTGATTTTCTTTCTTGCTAGCTTGATCTTTCAAGATCCTTAGTGTGACTGTCCCTACCATGCACCAATCGATTCCTTTCAATCATTCAGGGGCAGCAAAAGCTACAGGTAGGCGAAAGAAAGTGAATTCCCCATTAAGTTAGGTCATTTCTAGGGTTCACCCTTGACAAGTTTTATATTGCCAACTTGGTACTAATTAAAGGAGCAGATTAAAGGAATTCAGGTTGTTTGATGCACAGTGATGAAGGACGACGTGGAGGTTATTGTATTGTAAAGTAATAGATAATCGCCCCATAAGGATGACATAGCGAATCTACTTGGGTGATTTACTCTCCTAATTAACTCGCCGGCCCGTGTAGTCTCCACTGAGATCCAACTTCTGACATTCCTCTCTCTCTCTCTTTTTCTTTTATCAAAGAACAATCTTAATTAAGTATTTCATTCACATGAATAATGAGAAAAATCGGTTGGGAACAAAACAATTTATGTAATAAGTTCAAACTTCACATGGACCTAGCTAATTATTGCTTCTGATTGAATTATATGCAATTACAGGAGCACGAGTAATCACCACTAACTTAAGATTCATAAGCTAATTAATAGTATGAAAAAGAAATAAGAGAGAAAACAAGTGCATCAATGATGCTGTACTGTGACCAAATTTGTCCACTGTCGAAGTATTCGGAGACGTCATAATCAAATTAAGTACCTAACAAATTCGACAAGAGGCGAAGAATCACTCCCATTTGCTGTTTTGTTCATTCACGGAGTCCATTTATGATATTTACTAATTTACTACTGGTTATCGAAATGAGACAACAGTGCCATGGCCCATGGTGAATGTAGCATTTTAAAGAAAATTTCATCACTATAACAAAAGTAGTTTTCCCCAGCCTATGTACTAAATAAAAATGAAAAGCACCTACTATGCATGGCAACTACTTGTTGATTGCCAGGAGACTGTCATGTATACTTCCAGTCCAGTCAGATAATGTTTTGCTTTCACCACAAGATTATCATATCCTTTTAATGTACTACACTGGAGCAACCTTTTATCTAATATATACACAGTGGTTGGAACTACATTCTGGTGCATGCCATTGGTCCAACTATTAAACCAAGTAATAGCCTAATGCACTAACCTATAAGAAAATAACATTGATTATGCTCTATAACAGTACGAGTCCAACGTTCATCTAACGACATGCTATTAAAAAAATGAGCGGCTATTTTCTCAAAAATAAAGTATTACACAATCAGAAGAATACATTGTATTTTGTGATGGTACGCATATATAATTAATTAATATTCATCTCCCGCATTTAAAAATTTGTACACGTGATCCTGTATCATGAAGAATTATTCAATAAGGTCCCTATAACATAGCAAATTAAGTCATGCTTCCAATATGTCATTTAAGTTTTTTAAATTTATGCACTTAAGTCCTTGTACATTGATAAAATTTCCACGTTGCTTCTCACAACAATTTGTATAATTGTACTTATCAATGTAATATTACCTCGGAATTTGATGGGTTTTTAGATTTATTGATATCGGAAGTGATTGCACTATATATTCATCTGTCCTGAGGGACGGAATTAGCAAGTAATTACCGCGGTTTCATTGTTCTCAATGCACAGGCGACTAGTTAAGGTAGAGACTTTGTAAGTAGAGGGGTCTAGAATAACTATTTCTAAAAGGACAGGGATTTATATGGAAGCTAGGTTTGAAGTTATTGAGCTTCTGAGGTATATATGAATGATTAATTTTTCATAGTACAACGACTTGGGGGGTGTACTTGTTTTTTTTTTTTTTGCAAAACTAACGAATATCTTTATATCGCTGTATTGGTATCAATGTACATATCAACTGAAATATTCCTAGTAGTTCTTCTATTGGTATCAATGAGTGTAAGCTAGCGAGAAATTTCTATGGTCGGAGTAGCGACTCAGTGAAGGTGCTGAATTATTGATTAGCAACCACTTTGGAAAATCGAGATCTATTTCAATCATTCAGCGTGAGAAATGAGGTCTAAATTTCTCGTACGATAAATTGCAGTATATTGCATGATCGAGGTTAATCTTAAGCATCGATTCTTGATCTTGTAAGTCATGGTGTTTGAATTTTGATCTGATACGTACGCCACACGTGTGCTAGCTCGTCACGCAGCTGATGATCGACAACACATGTATAGTTGCTAGCTATTTGTATAAAAAAAATATACAGGGGTAAGTCATTATTTTTCAGGAACATTGTTCTTCGAAGAAAGTACTCTCAGGAAAATGAAATCACAAGTCAATTGCACTTGGTCGTTGCCTCGCTCTCCTGTAGGTCCTATGGTAGGTCCTATGCACAGTAGACACCCATCACCTCGAGATAGCCCAGTCCCAGACGCAATGCAAACCAAAAATAAACCAATTAGGCCTAGAAATAGTGTGCACTTGCGTAACCGTCTCGATGCAACGCCCAATCATTAATTCTCCCCCTCCTCCCCGGTGACACCACACTGACGCAACAAAGTAGTGGCCGTATATATAGAGGCAAATTATATTAAGCAGAATTAACCACACCTCAAGAGAAGGTTTTACACACACGATCACATATATATATTCCCCACGTTAAAATCGCTATCATACAGATGAATTGTAGTAGACTCTACTGTCTCGATTTTAATCGATTTTACAATGTTGTATCAACATCATGATCTCATGATACATATATCTTCCTTGGAGGGGATCATCGATGTATCAGGTTTTTGTTACCAAATCGGAACGCATGACGACGGATCGACCTAGCATGGGCCTAATTATTCGTGTTCATACCGCAGCGCAGAAACCGGTAGCGAGTGCGACAAGATCATCGATCTCTTGGTGGCTACTAGCATTTTTTCTTCTTCCTCTTTTGAGACCGGGGAGATCACATGTCGTACGTACAGAGCCGGCAGGAAGGAGAGAGGAGGGAGGAGGAGGAGGAGGAGGATGCTTGCACGCAACAGCACATAGATTACGTCTGGAATGTGGCGATCGATATATGCAGCTGGATAGCTAGCTGGTTAATTGAATTGGGCGTAATTGTGGTTGGAACCCACTAATGAGAGCTGGTTGGTTAGCTATAGGCCGTAATGACGATCGAGCATGGTGTCGATCTAGCTTTGCCTTTTTGCCCCTGCACAGCCCAGAGGTCGTCGAGTGTTGTGCTAATTAGTCGTCATCATGTCAGGTGATTAGTGGCTACAACCTCGATGCTTTAGCTAGTTTGGGATTATAATTCATTCGTTCATTCCCTCGAGAGGAAAAGGCTTTAATTTCTTCTTGTTGTTTTCTTTTTTTGAAGGCTGTCTTCTGTTTTGTGTAGTGTAAATTAACTTCTTCTATGCAGTTTTGTGCTTGCTGTAAAAATTGACTAGCTGTACTGCTTGTGGTTTTAATGAAATAAGAGGTTACGCCCTTAGGGGGGCCAATCTGCCTTAAAAAAATTTGTGCTTGCGCTAAAAAACTCCTGCTATTCAAATTTATGCAATCAAACCACTGCATAGACTGATTTTGTTAACGGCCAGCGCAATAGGTGGGTCCAAATCAACAGAATTGTGATAGAAGGATCTGATTGCAAAAAAAATAATCTTACAGTACATAATGTGCAAATTTCCTTCTTTAATTAAAAGCATTTGTTCATTATTGTGCTCGTTATGCTTGTACACAAGAGAGCGCTAGTGTTTGGCTCGGTATTTGCCCGTGTTTTCTTGTTGACAGCTGCGGGCTGATTGCAACTTGAATGTTCTTGAGTAATGAAAGCTCTCGACATTCCCTCAAAAAAAAAAGTGGTGTCTAAAAGGCACTTCAATGTTTTTTTTTGTAGTTCAGAACATTTAGATTTTTTAAAAAGTGTTTAGCGAGGATTTGAGTGTTTTTTATGGTTCGAAGCACTCATATTCTTTTAGAAATTACATACATGAAAAAAAATATAAGTATTTTTTATGGTTCGAGAAGTTGCATATATAAAAAAACTGAGTGCTCTGAACCACAAACCACACTCAAGTGTTGATTAGCAATTCACAAAAAAAAAGTTACCACAAGTGTGGCCTAAATTAACAGGAGGCAGACAGGGCCAGAGCACAGGCTACCGTCGGCCAGACCCTATGTACTTACCACCTTAGCACCGGCATTCATTCATCGCTACGACACGTTTGTATTTATACGGCGTCGATATACACTTTACAATCCCAATATTATTTTTCTTGGGCACTTATAAATGTCAAGAAAAATAGTGCTAGGAAAAGTAATCCCTGGTGTTTGAACGTATCTCGATATTTACAAATGCTCTCTCAAATAATGCCTGGTGTTTAAACGTATCTCGGCATTGACAAATGCCCCCCCCCCCCCCCTATACCAAGCAACCCATGTGTTTACAGATCTAGGATGTGTTATAGTGCATGGGGCAAAAGGTAATTCCATTTATATTTAATACATTTGTCTCGTACTAATTTCGTCTATGGGCACCCTCTAATTCTTGGCCTGCCTATTTTGCCGCTGTGTGTTGGCGTGCCAAATTATGGAATTTCTCTGGCCTTGCAGCATGGCGTCACCGGTGGTCTGGTACTAATCAGTGGAAGACACCGCACAGCTCATCGATTTGTCGGCAACTTGCGACTAGAAGCTAGCTAGCAGCTAGGTTGCCTCGAACGGAGGCAAAAACACAGATGGTGAGCGCTCGTTACGTAGCAGCGAGCATGGTTCAAAAAGTCGGCGGATTTTCGAAAATACCAGTCTTGTCGGACCCGCCGTTGGCTATATATAATACCGACCAAAATTTACCGGTGGGGCTTTTTTTTGAAAAAAATAAAGTTCATCTAAATGCCAAAGTGTATCGAATTTTAACTTCATTTTCATCTTTATTCATGTACATGAGAATATCTAGTTCATATATACAATATTCTATTGTTATTTTTCAAAAATTCTACATTTTTCTCCTCCCCTAAAAAGTTGAAACCGGTTTTGAAACACCTGGCAGTGAATGGTGGCAGGGGATTTATCGGGCAGCTACGAGTGACGAGAAATCCAATATTTATTGTACTATATTCAAACAGCCCGGTTCATATGTTAATAAGATGCGATCGTGCGGGTCATTCCAATGATTCAAAGCTTATGGCATAGTTCTTTTCTATGTATGGTTTTCTCAATTAAATAAATAGGACAGCTACTTTATCACTATTTTAAAACGGTTTATTGAGATAATATTTTTGACATAATTTATAGGCTTATTTGCATTCGGTTCGTTTGTATATACACCCACGCTAGAGCTAAAAACCATCAGCCACAACATACTTTACAATCTTAATTCCATCATGTGCCTTCGATCCAATCCTGTCAAAACATAAAAAGATAGATCGATCCTGCCTATGATCCTAACACTGGAAACTATATATGGTTACGTATCAACATGCGATTATGAAAGACTATGTATGAAGATCTAGAATAATATTATGATGAACCATTATCATGTTTGTGTTGTTGGAACCGCTAGCTAACCGTCGGTCTGATCGTTGGCTTGTTGACAACCTATTCTAAAAATTATGGCGGCAATAAATACCAATCATATCAGCGACGACCGACGGGAATGCCGACAACACAACGACGGTCCGATCGTTGGCTTGTTGCCGATTAGACCGTCGTTGTGTTGTCGGCCAGACCCCGTCGGGTCGTCGGTTGATATGATTGGTATTTTATTGCCAGTTACAATTTTTTAGAATAGGTTGTTTGCACTGTGTTCAATCTGTCCGATCGATATCTGGTTGGTGGTCAGACCGGCTCTGAAGTTTGGTTATGAGATTTTGGAGAATTAGTTTTTGGATGATTTGAAATATGATTAGTTAGTGCATTTATGTTGTATGAAGCATATTACCTGTGTGCAAAAATAATTTCTTTCTTTGGATGTGCAGGGAAGTTTTGAAGTCAACTAGGGTGAACGGTGAGAATCGAGGCTATGCTCATAGGCCCAGAATAGTCAAGGATGTTGAGTGAGATAATTGAACTTATGTATGGTATAAGAAAGGTAAAAAAAATATTTAAGAGAAGGTTCAACTGCCATCTCTGTTGAAGATAGGAGAGGAATGGAGACCTATCGGAAATGCCAGGTAGCAAGTGAATTGGACTCATGACCAGTGAAATCGGTTAATTTAGGTTGCGCTTAGTTCGGCTTCTGCCACCGCTAGCGATCAGCGTTCAACATTGGAAACACTGTAGCGTGTACTGTAGCGCTACAATAATTTTTTTGTTTTTTTTCGTTTTATTTTTTTCCCGTATTCCTTTGAAGTCAACTAGGGTGAACGGTGAGAATCGAGGCTATGCTCATAGGCCCAGAATAGTCAAGGATGTTGAGTGAGATAATTGAACTTATGTATGGTATAAGAAAGGTAAAAAAATATTTAAGAGAAGGTTCAACTGCCATCTCTGTTGAAGATAGGAGAGGAATGGAGACCTGTCGGAAATTCCAGGTAGCAAGTGAATTGGACTCATGACCAGTGAAATCGGTTAATTTAGGTTGCGCTTAGTTCGGCTTCTGCCACCGCTAGCGATCAGCGTTCAACATTGGAAACACTGTAGCGTGTACTGTAGCGCTACAATAATTTTTTTGTTTTTTTTCGTTTTGTTTTTTTCCCGTATTCCTTTACATCGTCCGCTCTAGATTAGCGTGCCGTTTTTATTTTTATATTTTTTAAATTTAATTATATCCAATAAACCAACTCAGCTACGGTAAAAAATAAGTCAGCTATAGTATAATTTCAGCAAAAGTCAGCAGCTATCATTATTCCGAACGTTCCCTTAGCCCAAACATCAAGTGACAACTCAGGTTGGTTTCAACAGGGGGGAGGGATAACTACTGTACTCATTGTTAATCCTAAGCACCTAATTAATAGAGCCATTTTGAAGTATACTATGCGATTTACCTCTCGTTTAACATGATATAACTGTACTGTGATATAATTAAGCTATTTGTTCATGAAATGAATGGAACTAGACTAGAGCTGTATGTCAGGTTATTTGTACCTGCATCAAACAAGTCACAGTCTCTTTAATGCCATTTCTTTTTCATGGACTTTTCCTTTGAAAAAAAGGATGGTCAAAGGCCCTTTCCACTTCAGCATTTTGACTGTTTTCTAATGTGTGTCTCGAATAGAAACGCTATGGTGCTTCACGGGCCGGCATCAAATTGTTTGCGCAAGTTGACAAAAAAAAGGAAATATGAACAAACAAGGAGATTTTGTGAAGTAGATGGCTTGACGCCATGAGGGGCAAGCAAAAGGTTCGTCACCAGTTGCATGCAGTTGCAAGTTGGTCCGAACTGTGGCATGTGGCACAGGCACGAACACAAGAAATGCTATTGAGTCTACATGTTAAATACTCCCTTGCTTTCCTTTTAGCTTCGGCCTTCAGCATCTTTTGTCTAAAAAAAAAATTGATTCTTGGATTTCTAGACAATCTTTTACTTGTAGTTTATATGGTACTTTTTTTCTGAGAGGAAAGTTTATAGGGTACATGAACGCTGGATTTTCGGTGATTATTGTTTTCTCTGATGTGGCCCATTAGAGACCTATGGACCTCGTTCCATGCATCGCCCTAAGGGGGTGATCGGAATAGCGATAGCTTTTGGTTTTTGCTGAAAAAACACTGTAGCTGAGTTGGTTTATTGAGTATAATTAAATATAGAAAAATGTAAAAAAATCGAAAATAAAAAACGAAAAAAGTATAAGTAATTTTTTTTAAAAAACGAAAAAAAACGGAAAAAAATAAATTTTACTGTAGCTACAGTACCTGCTACAGTGAAATAATCGCTAACGCTAGCGACGGGAGAAGCCAACTTGATCGGCCCCTTAATATTGTCCATGTTTAAAAGTACAGTAACTTTTAAGTTTTAGCTATGATTTTTTTTGTTTTTTATTGGTTATGAGAGAGATTAAAAGAGTAATGAACACTCGTGCTGAGAGGATATTCTATTTAAAATGGTTTTTTTAGTAACTTCTATAAACAATTTATAGAGACTATTTAAAAAGATACTTTATTGAAAAAAATCAACTTTAAAAAACAAAAATCAACTTTAAAAAACAAAAAATAGGTGCTGTTTTGAGTAGGAACTTAATCAGTTGGCTATTTGTACAGTTAGCTTTGGAACCGCGGAGGCGTCGACGTACCACGCTTCTCCGTATCACGGCCTGTGTTAGGACGATCGATCACGCCTTGTTGGGCCGAAGAGACGTTGCACAGATACACGGATGGGTGTTGAATCGAGGGTTACTTTTGGGCTAGGCCCAGAAACTGCTTTGCGTCGCTAATTTTCTATTCCATTGTCTCAATCTCCTTTTGGAAGAACTAACGCTTTTTCGAAAAATAATAGCATAGACAACAAAGGAGTGTTCTATGTTTAAATTTATCATTAATCATTAAAATCAAATTAACAAAGTTTGAACTTACACCCAGTAAGGAGCACTGGGCCTCCCGAGGTCAAGAAGACTAAGTAGGCGTTCGGAATAGCGATGGCTTCTAACTTTTGACTGAAATTTTACTATAACTGACTGAGTTTTATTGTAGCTGAGTTGACTTATTGGGTATAATTAAATTTAAAAAAAATATAAAAATAAAAGCAACATGTTAGCTTATCACGGACAATGCAAAGGAATACGGAAAAAAACACAAAAAATACCAAAACATAAAAAACAAATAAGGACAAAATCGCTACAGTGTTTCAAAAGCAAAAGCAAGAAGCTGACGCTGGGAAAAAAGCGAAGCTGAGCGCAGCCTAAGGGTGTGTGTAATGCCCTAGGTCTATGTTGGCTTAGATCTAACCCTATTTTGGATAGACTATGCGTACGAAATAACCCATTTGCATTTTCTATTAATCAACTCATGCATAATGGTTAATCGATGGTTATTTCTACTGGACACGTTGTACAACAGCGCAAATTTTACTGACTTTTAAAAACCAAAATTTACAATTCACTCCGTAAAAATTTCCAAGATTTTCTGGTATTTTTATTGGATTTTTAGAGGTTTATATCTCTTTAATCGATGTATCTCCCTATTAGAAATCCTTTCTGAAAATTCCTGGAAATAAATCCAAAACAA
Source organism: Melocanna baccifera (assembly GCA_036346265.1). Lineage (NCBI taxonomy): Eukaryota > Viridiplantae > Streptophyta > Magnoliopsida > Poales > Poaceae > Melocanna > Melocanna baccifera. The sequence goes on from CM070690.1 coordinate 11,862,059, forward strand.
AAATCTAGAAACCCTTCGTGGGCCGCCGATGCCCTTCCTGCGCAGCCCGTGCCCACGTCTGCGCCAGAGCGCGCCCGCTGCTCTTCTCCGCCGCATTCAAACGGCGCTCGCAACGTTCCTCAGTCGCTCCGTCGAGCTTGCCTCTCCATCACCGTGCGCCCGCCCCGCATCCCAAACCTCTCCTTGCTGCCGCACGCGCTCGCTTCACCGCGCCACTGCAAACCTTGACTGCGACAACTTCCGTGACACACGCAGTGACGCTGTTGGTGCCACCATGCGCTGCTCCCTCCTCGACACCTCGCCATTGCCTGCCAGCTCCTGCTCCACACCGCACCCAAGCGCCGCGATCCCAGCTGTCCCGTGCCTCTGCTCCATCCTTGCCGCACGCCGCCACGCCCAGATACCGCCTCCGCGCTGATATAAATAGCAACTGTAGCGCAACAGCGTCGCCACACGTTCCAGTACACCCTCAAGTGGCTATTTTCACTGTCGTCAACTCTGTCGCCGTCCCGGTCGACGATAAACCATCACCGCACACTCGGACCGCACCCAAAACAACCTAAATTCAAGCTCTACGCCGCCTCGTAGTCCAACTTGGCCTTTCCTCTACCTTCCTCATGTCACTTTTGAGTAAAAATCCTCGACTCCCGCACCATGACTTCGTTGGCGTTGAGCCGGAGCTGCCTTCCCGCGATCGTACCACCGCTGCTCATGCCGACTCGCCACCACACACCACCCTAGACTAATATGAGACCACCAAAACACTCCCCTTGACTCCCTGAAGCTCTCAGTGTGCTCACCCCCGCCGGAGCACTGCCTCCATTGATGGCCACCGCCTCGAGCTTCTGTCCACCGTGGCGAGCCCTTATCATCAAACTTCCAGACAAACTGATTGTTCCCGTAGGTACCTTCACCTCCGTAGAGGGTGAAACCGTTGACCGTTTGCCCAAAACCAGCCGTCGTCGCAAGAACCACCGTCGACATGGACAGCCTCGGTGAAACAAAGCCCATACCGGCCGGTTTTCTCCGGTCCACCATGTAGTCGATCGATTATAAACAGTATACCTCTAGTTTTGCACTGTTGCAACATCCCAAATTTTCAGTTTTTATTTTATTTGTTTGATTTAGTATTTTCCAGATTTTCTGTTTTTATTTTTCTTTAATCCAGTTAAGAAAAGTTTTCTTTTATTCATTTAAAAAGCCAAGTTATGGTTGAAAGTAATTTTCCTAAGTTGTTCTTGGCCTGTTGTATTTTTTTGAATTTGTTTTGAATTTTTTGGTCTTTTGATTTTTTTTCTAAGCCTTTTTGAATTTCTCAACTTTTCTAAAATAAAAAATGAATTAAAATGCTCACAATATCGTGGGCCGAATTTTCCTATCCCTTCTGGGCCAGCCTATTTTCTTCCCTCTTTTGGGTACATCCTCTTTCCACTGCCGGCCTGCTTCCTTTTCCTTCTCCCTCCCTACGCTCGAGCCGGTCTAGTTAGGCCATCGCCCCCGCGTTAGCCCGCTTCACTCTTTTCCTTCCCTACTCACTACCACCCTGGTCCCGCATGCCAGCATCGTCTCCCTCCTGGTCTTCTTCTTCCTCCTGTCCGTCGCCACCAATTCGAGAAGGATTTCTCGCTTTTCTTTCCCGCCATGCTTGCCTTTGGTTTTGTTTCCTTTCTCCACCCACAAGTTGCACACACCGTGCACTTTCCATTTTTGCGCCCGCGCCTTCCTTTCTCCTCTATCTTTCCTTTCTACTACTCGTGACCTCCAACGAGTAATTGCCGCACCCTACCTCTCCCTCGGCCCTATAAATAGGACCCATCGGCACTACACCAACCCGCACCACCTCCTCTATGCTTCCATGCTTCTCCCCAATGTCCCGAGTGGCCTAGCGCCATAGAAGCTCTCCTTCAATGTTTCATGGACCGTATGCTTATTCTTTTAGAAAATAATTTAGCAAAAATCCAAAACAATACTAGCTAACGTCATCCTGACATTATAATCGGAGTTTTCCTTAGAAAAATAAGTAGAATAGGTTCAAAAAAATTAAGTATAGTAAATTCTTTTTTCTAATTCTAATCTTTCAAGAGCATGTTTACTTTCGTTTTAGCTCCGATTGACCCTATTATTTTTTTTCTAAATTTATCTAAAGTACTAATATATATTTTTATGTAATACTTTTGATTTTTGTATTTTATTTGTATTTTGTTTGTTTTAGCTATTTATGCATATAGACTTCAGCATTCCAGAAGAGTGCATTTTCGTCGACAATCCCCTTCACCAATTTATAAAGCAAGGCAAGTTACACATTTGATCATCTTAAACCCAGTATTTCAAATTAGTTATATTCTATTTTAAATTATTATGCATGATTATTTATTTTCAATTGTAAATTAGATTCCTATTTTAACTTTAGTTAATTTTCAAATCCTTGGGTATAACCACATTTGACATTGAACACCCTATATCTTGTCACCATAGATAAAAACTCTATTAGTACACTAAATAATGACTAGAATTTTTTTGTAGAAATGGCTTAGACATGCATAGAGGTAAATGTAGGCTTGGGAAAATTTACACATGAAATGTTAAATTTTAAAATATATCCTTGGCATTCGAGTGTCTAAGGAGGTTTATGAAATATTTGATAAAATAAAATAAAAAGATGGTTAGACTTAGGCAACCAGTTCGGAGGTGGGTGCTTGGTAGCATAATGTGGTTATGAGGTAAGTCTTGTCTAAGTCAATTAAGGATCAGTTGGTGAGTTACTATTATAAAGTCATTCTATACTACTATAAGTCTAGTATGGAATAAACTTGGCTAAGTAATTTGTGTATCTCAACTTTGGTTTCATAATCAGGTTGAATGTGGGTGTGATTGGGCACTGGTAATCACACAGTGCAAGAGAGGCCCCAAACTTAGTGGATTTTGTGTTGTGGTGAAACCTGTGTAGACGTGACCAGGTTGACAAATATATATTGTAAAGGCCTTTGTGATAATCACTTATTTGCGTACCTAAGGAAGCATGTTTTGGCTGATAGTATAAGTTGATTATCACTTGTGGGTAAAGTTGTACAACCTCTACAGAATGTAAAACTATCCTGGATAGCTGAGCTCGCAATCATGGGCAACCCGTGTAATGTTTTTCGCGGACTAGACTTTGGTTTTCAAACTTGGTTAGTTAATTAATGAATAGATAGACGGAATATATTGGAGGAATTATTGGGGTCAAAACCAGTGGATAAGTTAGTCTTAGGTTGTACCTACACTAGCTGTATTATTTTGATTACAAATTCAGTTTTTACTTACTATATTAAATTCTATTGTTTATATCTATTTATTATATTTAAATGTCAAAATTTGCTTTATGCTCAAACAACCCTAATAAGCCTTCCTTCGACATTATTCTTTTTTTGACAAGTAAACAGTAGGGGAGGCCCCTATGGTATAATTTAATTAATAATGGGAAAAATAATTACAAGTTGAGAAAAGAATTTACAATCCCTGAAAAAGGGTACAAGATTAAAACGCCAACGACTCTAGCTAGGAAAGAATTAAATGTTTATGTGTCTCTTAAACTCTACAAACATGGAGAGCTAAATCTTGCTTAAAGACCATTTTCCAATGCTAAAGCGAAACTTGTTGTTGTGAAAAGATGACACCATTCCGTTCCTTTCAGATGTGCCAGGCACTAATAATAAAAACTCCTATGTAGAAAGGGTGTAAAAAAAGTTATTTTGCATGACTAATAAGATACTCAATAGATCCATGGTTGGGCCAGGAGATACCCAAAAAATTCCAGTAGGCTTGACTAAATTTACAACTGAAAAAAGATGATAAGTGTCTTCGTCAACCCCATGTTGACAGAGCACACAATGAACATCACTGCTGGAGTAGACCTGCTGCCTTTGTAGCATTTGTTTAGTATTCAGCCTGTCCATAAGCATTAACCAGGCAAAAACTTTTAACTTCATGACACATTTACTTTTCCAGATGAAATGAAATGATTAGGCTATTTGTAATCCTTGAAAATGATGCTTGTAAAATTTTCTGGAGTTGTTAATAGGGCCCCAAATGTAACTCCAAGTATCTTTGTCAACAAGGGACAGGGAGGCATTCTCCTGGTCTAGCATAAGTGAATTATATTATTGAAAAGCTTGAGTGGAGAGAGGATTGTGAAATTGATCCATGACCGCCATGTTTGAAATGAACGTTTGAACCGAGCAATGCTTGTACTTTGCAAAAGAATACAGATGTGGATATTTAATGGAAAGGATTTGACCCATCCATAAATCCTCCCAGAAAAGAGTTGTGTTCCTCTCCTCTACCGAACAAGAAGCAATGCCCTGAAAATAACTTGAAAGTCTGAGGAGCTCCTTCCACCAAAAAGAACCAACTTCCTTAGCCACATGTGGGACTAGATCATGATAATAAGTTTGCTATATTAAATGAACCCAAGGTAAGTTCTGATTGTTGTAGAACTTATGCAAAATTTTAAAGAGTAAAGCATCATTCTGCAGTCTAAGATTGAGGATGCCAAGACCACCTTTGGATTTTGGCCTGCACACCTTGTTCCAAGCAACTAGAGACATTCCTTTGGTGTTGATGTCATATCCTCTCCAAAGGCAATGCCGTCGTGCTCTATCAATGTGTTGTATGATTGCCACCGGTAGTCGAAGAGTGTACATATAGAAAGTAGGAAGATGTGAAAGAACATGATTAACCATAGTCAGACAATCATAAGAAAGAAAAGTTGAACAAGCAGTCAATCGACTACTCTACCAATAAGAGGGGCATAATCCTGAATCTTGCGCTTGGTTGTTCCTAGAGGCGGACCAAGATAAATGAAAGGAAGAGTTCCAGGTTTTGAGCAACCAAGAACCCTGGCTAACAAAGGAACTCTTTCTAGAGGGACATTGATAGGCACCAAGCAAGATTTTGAATAGTTCACTTTCAATCCTATGGATTGGTAAAATGTGTGTGGTAGCCCCTTGAGACAATGAAGTTGACTGGTGGATGCTTGCATGAATAGCAATGTATCATCACCATATTGGACTATAGGGAATAAACTCCTCTTTTGGACTGATGACATTGATGTAAAAAAACTCAAATTCCTAAGCAAGACAATCTTGAATTGTCCTTGTCCAAATGAAACCATACTAGTTCTAGTGAACAAGAGAAAGAATAACTGTTTGCAGCATATTCGCCAAAATTTTGCTCAACTATTTCACAGAAGAATTAAGAAGTAAAAGGTTTCAAATCATTGATCCTTTCTGGAGAGTTATTTTTGGAATCAAAGTGAAATGGGACATGTTAATGCTTTGAAAATTAAGGCTACTAGCAAAGAAATCTGCACAGAGATGAAGAAAATCATCTTTAATTGTTGCCAACACTTCTTTAGAAATAAACCAATAAATCCATCTAGGCCAGGAGCTTTGTCAGAAGGTAAACACTGAATAACTTGATCAACCTCGTCCGACATAAAGGGGACTAAAAGAGACTCTAGTCCATCCACCCGAGTAAGGAGATCATCAAGATGAAAGTGCATGATAGCACCAAAGGAGATCCCCATTCTATTTTTGAAATAGCCCCAAAGAGCTGTAGCTTTCTCATAATGATAAAAAAGAATGCGACCATCGGGAAGGGTCAACGGAATAATTCTATTTTTTTCTGCGTACTGCTTCTTCTGAACAGTCAGAATTCAAAAATTTAAGATATAAACCACAGTCCAAGAGAACAAACAGCCTCGTTGTTCCGTTGAGAGTCTGTGATTTAGTCCTGGATGGTGAGGCCATGCGGCAGCCTATTGAACATTGTTTCTGAGATGGACGGTTTGGATGCGCTAACCGCTAAGGCAAACTTTGCCCGTTCCATGGCCAAATGCAGACAATATGCTTCATTGCTTGCTTTGAGATTGCTAAAGACAGGTGTATTAAGGAGGATTAGGTCCTCCTTGATGCGTAGAGGACATGCTTTGAGGCAGAGGTGTGCTCAGAGCCGTCGGATTGGGTTTCTGGCGGTTTGGATTGAGTCATGCGACAATATCTGAATATCTCGCCAGAGCAAATCTAGTGCGTCAAATCAGGATCAAACGGTCTCTGAAGCCGTACCGATGGTGCCTTGGGCACGTAACGGCAGAGGATGTGGATCCCTCCCCTTGCCATCTTGCTCTCTCCACGCAAAGCACTCGACGGCCCCACCTGCCAGCGGGAGCGTTCCGTCCAAACGAACGCCACATACACTCGAGACGATTGGAAGACATGGTTAAATTTAGCAACCCAGATGCGCGGCGGCCAACGAACTACGTACGTACCAAAGCCATCACGCGCGCGCGCGCGCGCGGTCCAGCACACGACCCCCGCAGACTCCTCTGATCTCCACCGCGCCACGCTCTCCTTCTCCTCGTCCTCAAGGAGAAGCCAGGAAACGCTTGCCGTCGACCACCGCGCCGATGTGGTCGCCGTGGGTCCGCCGGAGCAAGGCCTCCGCGCGGCTCACGCAGTCGCCGTCCTTCTCTTCCGTCTCGTCGTCGGCCAAGGACCACCACGGCATCGGCTCCGTCCTCGACGACGCCTCGCCTGGGGCCGGCGGCGGCGGAGGCGGTAGCGGCAGGGGCTTCCTGCACCACGTGCGGTCGTCGTCCAAGCTGCGGACGTGCAAGTCGTTCGCGGTGGCCGAGGAGGCCGCGGCGGCGGCGGTGGCGGGTGAGCGGCGCGTGGTGCTCTACTTCACCTCCCTCAGGGCAGTGCGGTCCACCTTCGAGGACTGCCGTGACGTGCGCGCTATCCTGCGCGGCCTCCGCGTCGCTGTCGACGAGCGGGACGTGTCCATGGACGCTGCCTACCTCGCCGAGCTCCGCGCGCTCATGCGCCGGGACCGGCCGCCGGTGCCACAGCTCTTCGTTGGGGGCCGCCTCCTCGGGGACGCCGACGAGGTGCGCCTCCTGCACGAGAGCGGGGAGCTCCAGCGAATCGTGGCGGGGGCACCGCAGGCTGCCCCCACGCCTTGCGCGTCCTGCGGCGGCTCGCGCTTTGCGCCGTGCGGCTCGTGCGGCGGCAGCCACCGCCGGTTCAGCGAGAAGACCGGCGGCTTCCGCGTCTGCACGGAGTGCAACGAGAACGGCCTCGTCCGGTGCGCCGCGTGCTGCTCCGGCGGGTGACGCGCGACATCATGGAGGTGACCAAAGGATTGGAAATGGAGACGCTAGCTCCTGGATTATCCCAAGTTGACATTGCTTCATTCGATTCAACTCCGAGGATTGGCTCTTCAAAACCGTGTGACTTGGTACGCACAATGTTCATATTTGACCATGTTTCGACTTTCGGCGTGATTTCAAAGCTTAGCTGATGTTCATGAATAGAAAGATCAATTAAAAGAAGTATAACTGCTGATTTGTCGCGTGTTTATTGTTCATGGATTTGGGTGAAATTATAGTCGATAACATGCACAATACATGAATGAAATTTGCTGGATATATAACTAACTTAGTCTTATTATATATTGGGTGGGTTCGGAAGCACTTCTATTTTGGTTTTTGACCTGCGTTGCTACTTGCTATAATAACAAGCTTTTTAAACGATGTATTTTTTTAAAACAGAGTCTACAAGTAGATTGTACTATACACTGTATCAAATTCAACTATACTGGCAAAAATTACATGCGACTATTTCTCTCTGCATAAGTCAGAATTCAAAAAATATAAGTTAAAAGACAAAGTCACATGATAAAAGAACCCATATCCATTGTTCTGTCTTCTGTCTATTTAAGCAGTTTCAGTTTATGAGTGAAATGAAAATAGTGTGTCTTCTGTTCACGCTTTTTCGTATCAAGAATGTATTGTTTTAAACAATTTTGTTCTAGAAATTAGATTCTCGAACACAATAGCCAACACAAACAGAAAGAAGTAGTAGCTTCTGCAAAAGCCAAAAAGAGGTTCTGGTATGGAGAGCTGTGCTTGTCCACGCTTGGTTGGTAAAGTCTGAAGATTGATTTTGTTCAAAAAAAAAAATGAAATATTGTTCTTTTTCCTTCGAAGCAAAGGTCTGCAACATTTATTAGTTCCTGGAAAGAATATGCATAGGGTTGATTGTATAAAATTGTTTGGTGCTAGATAAAGCAAATTTGTGACGCATCTTATGAATTAGCAAGAAAAATGTATATGTGACTATCCATTTAACCATTGCTAGTTTTCCCTCCACATCATTAATTGTAAAGCCCCATAAACCATGCATATGTGGATCACATATATCAAAAGAGTCCGACATGATGGTAAAGGAAATTTCCAACAAAACAGTAGCAAGTTTTAATTCTCTGTTACAATCCATGCATATCCTGGTCAATCTAAAGAGCATTGTGAATTTTCTAGGCAATTCATTCTATGACATTGAATAATGTTGTATCTTCACTACATGTCAACGTTGTCTCACTAACATCTGGATCCGGGTCTCATATTTCAACCTCACAATGAGTGGTATATTATAAATCATATAGTTATTCATTAGTGTATTGTGAATTTTCTCTAAAAATAAGGATGCCGAATTGGTATTGCGAGAACCTTGTGCAAACTAAGCATACAAATCCTAAATAATTTCTCAAATTATTCGTGGAAGGGGGAAGCGTATCATGCAAAGGCAGAGGTGAACAGGAGCTTGCCTTGAGATCAATCCCGTCTGTTGGATCACCGCTCAAAGTTATTGCTGCAGTAAAGTGATTTCATTTCCAATTAAAGTTCCGTTCTACAGTGATTTCGTTTCCAATTAAAAAAAAATCCGAAACACGCCACTCTCTAGCATTTTCGCTGTGCAACAGTATTCCCCTCTGCCTTTGCTTAAGCAAGGCAGAGGATGTGATTCCAGTGGAAGGGATGCTTCATCGCCCAGCAAAAATGATTAAATTGGATTGCAACTGGGAGAAGAAGAAAAAGAAAAGTTTAGGTTTGTATAATTATTTCTATTGTCTTTCATTGTTCCTTTTTAGCTGCTTCTCAATCGATTTTGGTCATAAAGTTTTTCAGGGTCATGTGAGGTCACCCTCCCTACATTCACGAAGAATTTTAAAAGAAGTTCTACACAGTTCTGACAAGGTTCTAAATTGAAGAACAAAAATTTAGTTGCACATATATGATGTGCTGCATGATTTGTGTTGTATAATACATTTGAATTGTGCCGTCTAGCAATTGAGAGTTTATTTTGATTATTTAGTCCTTTTTAATTTATCTTTATTAATGATGGTAGTGTTATTTGTCACACTATGTATGATGGTGTGGTTAAAAGAGTTAAATTTGAAATAAATTGGGTAAAATATTATTGATAAAAATAAATTACAAAAAATTCAATAATAAAAAATTCGTTGAAACTATGTGCTCCTATTTACTTTTTTAATCGTAAGTGCTCTTATTCCCATCAAAATTAAGAAAAGAAGTTATGGGCTTATGTGGTGCAGCAACGAAAGTATGAAACTAGCCCAAGCATACAAACCCGGAGCAGCGGAAGCCCATGGGATTACACCACAAACGCCCAAGGAAAACATTACGCCATATGGAAAGCATCGTCTTCTTCAACTCTTCTGTGTAACATATCAAGCTTGGGGGTGCATTTACGGTGAAAATCAACTAAAAAGTCACAAAAATTTTTGAGAAAATTTTTACATGTACTTCTAAACTTATTTTAACTATACATAAAATTTTAAGTTTAGATTCATTATATATTAGCGGTAACAAAAAAGAGAAAAATCTGACAACTATTAACCGTTCAAATTTATCAAAATTTTCTCTTTTTTACTGCTCTTGACATAGAATGAATTTAAACTAAAAAATTTATACATAAATAGAGTAAACCATGGAATACATGCAGATATTTTATTAGAATTTTTCATGACTACCCTAAACTTAAGTGTATAGGATACGTTGTCACCAGTGACGAAGGGAGAGTATATGTATGGGGTTGCGTTGCACCTCCAAAATTTTTGCTAAAAAATCCGATATATACCTCTTAATATACAAAGTATGTACTACATATACTTCTATACACTATATTACTCCTAGCAACCCATTACTCCATTATGCCTAACAGGCAACAGGCATCGGTATGGCCCATGTTTATTATCAAATGTAGCTTTGTGTAGTATAGCTCTGTTCTCAAATGAGTCAAATCTGAAATACAAGGGATGAGGCTATCAGTAACATCTTTACTACTTTAAAAGAAGGAGTTGGTGGTTGATGAGTCCTCTCTCATTTTTTTTTCTTAGCCATTCGATCTGATAGATTAAATCTGAACTGTCTCTCTCCCCTCCCATCCTATTCCTGCGCGCTGCCCCCTCCCCTCTCCCCACCCCGCGCGCCGCCTCCTCCGCCTCCCCACCTCCGCGCGCCGCCTCCCCACCCCGCGCGCCGCCTCCTCCCCTCCCTCCGCCTTCCACCTCCGCGCGCCGCCACCTCCCCACCTCCGCCCGCCGCCTCCTCTCCGCCTCCCCACCTCCGCGCGCCACCTCCCCACCCCGTGCGCCGCCTCCTCCCCTCCCTCCGCCTCCCCACCTCCGCGCGCCGCCTCTTCCTCTCCCCATGCGCCGCCTCCTCCCCTCCCTCCGCCTCCCTACCTCTGCGCGTATTTCTTCCTCTGATGCCAAAACCGCCTCCCCAACCCCCTCAGTACCGAACCCCACCAACCTACTGGCGGCCATGGACACGTCAACGATCGCCGCCCGCCTCGGCCTCTCCGGGAACCGCCCTGTCGTCCGCAAGGCTGCCGAGCTCCGACGCCTCTGCGATGTCACCTTCGACTCCTCCGTCCTCGGCATTCTGAGCAACTCGGACTATCCCTTTTCTTCTCTCTGTCTGGTGTGTATGTATATCTGATGTTGGTGCGTGCGCAGGGGGAGGTGTGCAAGGCAATCATCTGCCTTGAGATCGTTGCATCCAAGTGAGTTCGGTTTGCTCGTGAAGTGTTCGACGAATTGCCCATGTGGGGAACCGCGTTTGACCCATCTTGTTTTATCTGTGCATTGCGCAGGTTTCAGGTGATATTTGATCGGGCAGAGGCATTGCGGGTGAGTGGGATGTCGGATAAGGCATACAGTAGATCGTTCAATGCACTGCAGAATGGTCTTGGTGTGAAGGAAGCCTATTTGCATTTTTATGTCACCAATTGATGCCTTCAAATAACGACATTTGATGAATAGACCGAAATTTATTGTAGGACAACACTGGATGTACGTGAGTTGGGCATCCAGTTTGGTACATGTCGGTGATACCTTTCGTGCGAAGGGATTCGCACCGTAAGTCCGCTTCCTCTTGACTCTTTGGTTGTCTTTGGAATCACGGATATGTGCACATTAGTCCATCTTGAAGAAGTGATAGTCACATCGATTCTTGAATTGAGATCATTAAGACCATTAGGGTGCTGTATGGCCAAGCAATTTGTGAGATGTAAACTATTTGATGCTTCAAAATTGTACTGAGGGTAGGATTTTTCTATTTCAGGTACAAGGAGCGTTTCTTGGCTGCATTGCCACCTTCTCGCCGGGCAAGCACTGACTTTGGTCGGCCGGTGTTTACGGCAGCAGCATTCTATTTATGTGCAAAGAGGCATAAGGTGCTAGCAGAATCAGTAATAATGCTTTATTTGCACTTTTGTAGTTGTACAAATGATCCTGCCTCTTGTAGCACTGAAGCTTTCCCCATTTTTCTTGCAGCTCAAAGTTGACAAACTGAAGCTGATAGACCTATGTGGTACATCTAGCTCTGAATTTACAGCGGTAATAGATTTGAACCATCTCATCTTTCCATGCACATTGTTTGTGCCTGCATCTCGTCTTTGCAGGTGACAGGTGTGTCTGGAGGGTGTGTATGTGTCTGAGATCGCATGTTTGGATTGGTTCTTTGTATCATCCCATTTTGATATTAATTGTGTTGATGGCGAGTTTCAACATCCATGGCAGACCTTTGTTTTGATGTTTTTGGGATTGCCAAGGAGAAGAAGGATCCAAAATGCATCAAAGGGAATAGAGGTATCTTCAATACCATGCTCTATCATTGATGCATCCACTTAGTATTCATGATTTGTATGGAAAGTTAGTAGTTTGCGAGGATTTTTGTATAGTACTCATATGATTTGTAATTGTTGATGCAGAGCTGCTGGATGTTTTGCCTAGCAAAAGGAGACATGTGGATGTTTGTATAGTACTCATATGATTTGTAATTGTTGATGCAGAGCTACTGGATGTTTTGCCTAACATACTTGTTTCTGCATTTAGATTGCTGAAGCTCCTTCATTTCCTCCTCTCCCAAGGAAAGCTCCACAGATTCCGGAATTCAATGTACGTATTCTATTATCATGACAAAATTCACGAGTGACCACCCTTTTCATTGACTAATTCAGTTGTGCCTTTGCAATGATTACAGGAGTTTCATCTTAGAACGATGGAAAGAGCGACTTGACACCTGTTCAGAAGCTTCTTCTGTGGGAGGGTGCTTGTGCATTTACATTCATGTTTACAATATATTGATGATTTTGATTGTCTGTTTGTCTTGGTTGGTTGAGACTAAAACTATTGGTACCTCTAATGTGCCAATAACTATGATAAATGATGATACAATCGCATTGGTAAATCTAGAATTTTAAATAGACGAAGTTGATAAATGATGATACAATCGCATTGGTAAATCTAGAATTTTAAATAGACGAAGTTGGCATCTCACCTTATGATGAAATGCTTGAGCCAAGGGTAGTCACTCATATGATCACATGGCTTGTTTGTTTAGAATATCTTACTGATGACAAAATATACATAATGTGCAATAAGTTTTAGAATTTTTACATTGTTCCAACAATGTTTGGATATTGGATTGCTATTCAGACCCACTTGGATGGAAACAGAAGATTCGAAGTCAGTAGCACCAAGAGGACAGTGGAAAGTAGTGCCCAACAAACAAAGATAACATCACAATTTCCAGAAGTGTGAAGGATGTTGATAAGTTGATGCACAGAAGTGTGAAGGATGTTGATAAGTTGATGCGCTCTGTTATTGATCTTGGATGAGGTATAATCCATCGTAGAATCTTTTTAACTTGCATATACCCTGTCATTGTAGGGCCAAGTTACCTTAAGAGCCTAAAATATTTTCCATATCAACAAGTGAATTATTTTACTTTAACTGAATTTTAGCCATGCCATGTTTTGTGTACATATTTATATGTATTGGAGGGTCTTCTATGAAGGATAGGATTACCTACGCATATGTGTACGCATGTGATTCATGGTATGATTTGTCTTGCTTGTAACATGAATTTTTATGCTATTTAAAATTTAAGCTTTAACTATTTTTCCACGACGGATTCATAGCGAAAAATTTGAGTCCCATGAACAATCAACTCATAGATATAGGGAAAGTTTTATATTAAAAAATGGATGTAGGGAAACTCATTAGCTTGTTTGAGACTTTAGAATTTGCGTTATCAATTATTTAAGATCCGTTGCAATGCACGGGCACTTGACTGGTAATGACTTAGTATACTAGTATAGCTTTGTTCTTAATTCTCATATCTGAAGACTGAAATGAGATCTTAACTAGGGTTACTGAGTTAGTGGAGCTTAGAAGTTAGCTTTTGCTTTATCTAATTATCTTGTCTTTAGTTCAATACTACTCATAGCTAGAAAGGCACAAGAGTTAAGGTAATTTATCAGGTACTAACTCCTTTTTAAAGGACATGTGTTGTCTTTACTCTTTACTGTACAAATCATATATAGGTGTCTGATTACCAGAATACTAGTATATCTAAGGTATATTGGTACCTTATTACTGTTCTTGATATAGAACAGAGCAAATACTTATCATTTGAGGTTTTTGAAGGCTAACCACAGGAGAATTTAGCAATACTGTGTTGTTTCTTAGTTTAGTTAGTACTTCAGTGTAATGTAGGTAACTTCACTTCCTAATTTGAGTTTTTCTAGGACTAGTAGTAGTTCTTGTATTACTTTAAGTTCATATTTTGTTAGGCTAAAGAAACTTTGTTATTTTTATAATTACTTTCTTTTGCTTATAATTATTAATGTGTCTTAAGTCTAGCCCCGCCTCTAGCTGTCACTCTTTATTTGATCCATCAATCGTACAGCTCCGCCATCCCTGCCCCTCGACTTGCATAAAACTTGAAAATGAGAATCAAAATGGCATTTTCAGGTAGTTCCTGCCTTTGGGGTGGCGCTACTATTGTGGACATAAATCTTTCGAGTGGTATATTCTACAAAATTCAGCTCTTTACCGTGGCATAGATGAAAAGTTCCTAAAAAGTACTAGTCTACATATCATGGGTTGCGCTTTGATGCATTGCTCATGCGCGCATGGTTTTTACGTGAAAGATGCAGCGATACTTAGGGTCTGTTTTTTTTTTTTTTTGCTACGGTTGATGATTTTTAGCTGCGGTTGATAGTTTTTTTAGCTGTTTGCGATAGAGATTGTGGAAAGAGATATACTCGCTTGCGATTTTTGATGGTACAGATATTAGTTTTTTAACGTGTATTACAATTAACTTGTAGACTCTATCTTAAAAAAATACTCCGTTTAAAAGTTAGTTACTGTAGCAAAAGCCAAAAGCGGATTTTAGAAGTCGCAAAAGAACATGACCTTAGTGATCGAACCACTAATTAACAAGAAAAAAGTTCACAATTGGTTTCTTTACTTTCAACTTGGGATGGGTTCTTTTAGGTTATACCTTATGACTATAGTTTTTGAATTATAGTCTGTTCATGAGAGGTAGTACGCAGAGAAAAATAGTTACATATGATTTTGATCGATGCAGTTGAACTCGATATAATTTATACTAAATTTTCCTATAGATTTCACCTTAAATAAAACACACTGTTTAACAACGAATTACAATAAAATTCTAAATTTAAACATAAGTATAACCTTAAACACATTCGAACCCGTCCATGATCTATCTTCAACTCTATTCTTTAAAATCGGGTATTTAACCCCATACTCGTAAAACCAGTACAACTTCCATCCGTGCCCTGGTTTTGCATCCTGTATTGCCACACTAGAGGACAAGTCCAATTGAATTAATAAAATATACAGCCACCCAACACCCACCAGCAGTTCCGTACTTTTAAGTTGACCTAATTTGATCGTCAAGTCGTGCCCATGTTTAGAAAAAAAATGTTACTAGTGTCCCAACGTCTGATCCAAATACTAGCATCATACGATCTGATCGAAACACTTTATGGCTATCACTGCAACACTATTATACACATGTGCAATAAAAAGTCATGAATACTTCAATGCAACCTCCTTAGACAATATATGCAACAAGTTTAACCATTGTCCGCAACATAAATGTTTCACAAAAATATCGATGTTGCATTTAAGACACATCGGACGGAGGAGTTGCGACGCGGCAGTGGCCAAGACCGGAGGCTAGCTAGTGGCTGGCCGGTATAAAGGAGCAACCAGCGGCGATGACCGGTGCCGACCTGAGCCATGCAGAGCCGGCGGTGTGGTTGAGCTGCTGGTGTTGGAGGAAGAAAATGGAGATGCAGTCAGCACTAGAGACAAGAAAGTGGAGGAAAAGAAGAAAGAAGAGAGATGCTGGAGATGAATGAGTGGTTAGGGATAGCGTAAGATATTTTGTAATTGTTCGTATGCACGAGGTCTATCAATTCCTAAAAAATTATAGTGCAAGGGTACGATTTAATTGTCGGCCAACGGAACATCTTAAAGTTCACAAATATCTTGAGAGTACGCGCGCGTACTGCACAAAATTCAGGCAGGAGATGTCGTTAGTTTGGTGCTACAAAATCATCAAGTGGACAAACCTCAAAACCTATATATGTGCAATTTGCCTCATAAATTGACAGTAGTTCGGAGCTCGAAAGAGTTTGAATGGGCTGTCAGCCCACTTAAGTTCTTCTCCCAGCATACACTGCCTAGATTCTAAGTACTTAATTAACAAGTAGTTGGATTGTGCTGACATGGTTCTTTCCTCTTAATTTAATCAATCCATGTGTCTGTGTGGTTCATGCACGAGGTTGGCAACTAACCAACGACCAAACCAGCGGACAGATACACGCACACATACATATATACGTGTGTGTGTATATATATATATATATATATATATATATATATATATATATATATATATATATATATATATATATATATATATATATGAAAATTACTTAAGACACTTGGGTGTCTAGTACCCACATCAAAAACCATTCGATACATGTGTATGATTAATAATTTTTTTTAAAATTTGGGTACGAAAATGTTTTATACCATTGATATATTTATGGTAAGTGAGTTTTGAATTCAGTTTAAGTTAGTTTGAACTACTTTTGAGTTTGATGTGATTATAGTGAGTATATATCATGAAAGTAGCTCAAATTAATTAAACTGAAGTTGAATTTAACTTTTTCTGAGTTTGATATATCTAATATACTTTTTTATGGGCATATGAAGGCACGTTAAACATCGCAAATCTCAAAGCATATCAACGGGTATTGCATGGGTCCGGCCGGCTACGTACACACGTACGATTGCTTCATTAAGTTGCTTCGCGTGGTCTGCACTCTACTCCTCGATAGCGCCGCCTTTCCCTAACCCCATACATGTGGAGCTAAACTAGAGGAGTTTTTTGGGCATAAAACAAATTTCTATGCATCGAGATGACTATAGTACACATGGCTTTTAGATAAAAATATTTATTAAACTCTTTCCTTCCCTAACATTTTCCCATTCCCCCACTGCTCTCACTCATATATATATATATATATATATATATATATATATATATATATATATATATATATATATATATATATATATATATATATATATATATATATATATATATATATAGGATTCTTTTGTGGACAGTGAAAGAAATACATGTAAAATGTTTAAATTTTACGTACATATATACCATAAGTAAACTCTCTATTATGGACTGTATTTTGCTGTAGTAGGTGTGGATCGACAGTGTAATCAATGGGGTCATCAGCATCGCAAAAAAAGAGAGTAGGGTGCTTGTACATTTCAGTTCATATGAAGTTTTTTTAAAAAAAAAATTAAGGATGAGTTGTTGAATTTCATATATACATGTCCTTATCGTTGTACTGAATGCACAACAACACTACAGCTCAAAACTACATAGTTATTCATAGAAGGAAACCGTCTAACTAGCTATCCTTTGAAAATAAAATTTAAAAGAACTTTTTCAAGGATATAGTTCGGAATGGCGATGGCTTTTGGCTTTTGCTGAAAAAACACTGTAGCTGGCTGATTTTTTACTGTAGCTGAGTGGCATGTTAGGCATAATTAAATTTAAAAAAATGTAAAAATAAAAATGGCTCGCTAGTCTAGTGCGGACAATGCAAAGGAATATGAGAAAAAAACGGAACGCAAAAAAACCAAAAAATAAAAAAAAATTCACTACATGACAAAAGTGCTACAATATTTTAATCGCTGCTACAGTATTTTAATCGCTAAACAGTGTTTTAGTCTTCGTTCTGATCGGCCCTAAGTTGGTGGCCGTCTCCCTATCATATGTCTCTCCGGATGGTTGCCGCGTGTCTTTCGAAGCCTTGGCCTACACATGCTGCATGCTTTGCTTTTCCTGAAGACCAACAGGTGAGACCAGTGTGACCTTCTGCAATCGTCCGAGCACGCACTGCTGAATTAATCCATCTGATGGACCTGATGATAGTCACAGTGCATCCGTAACCAAGTGTGTATGTCAAAAATCAAAATGAAATATGGTTAGTTTGCGCCGTTCACCAAACATATGATGTTTCAGTTTTATCTGCCACGCATAGTAATGCCATGCTAATTAAAGCTGGCCTGTCGTTGTTTTAGCTAGAACCCCTGGAAAAAGAGGACAATTTTCTTGCGACAAACTTTAATTTGTTTAACTAATATGACACATAACTTTCCTACTGGGAAAAAGGAAATTTTTTTCTTGGAACTTTTGAAGGGATTCCGACATGAAGACGACCATTTTTTTTCATTCCCATGATTAACTTTTTGATTTTTTTTAGCTTTGTCTGGGCATTAATTCATGAATGATGTGCGCATCCATCTATAAGAAATATTTTCTCTCAAAAAAATAAAAGAACTTTTAATCAGTTCTTTGCTTTCTAGTGCTATTACATCAAATAATTTCGAAAAACCAAATATATATAATTAACTTTTGCAACGCTTGCCCAAGCTCTAGCTAGATCCTAGGTGGCTTAGCTTCGAGGTTAGACTGAAACAGTCAGACAACAAAGCATGCATGGCCACCCCTTGGTTATTTTCGAGCTAACAATTAAGATGAATAATTAATGCTAATTATATGTGCGTACTCTCTCCGTCCAAATGTAGTTTGCCGTGGGATCTTGCGGCCAAGTTTACGAAATTTTAATCATTAATATATGTCAATATGTATAAATTGATAACATAAAAATAATGTGATTAGATTTGTCCTACAAAATATTTTAATAATACAATGTAACTAGATTTATCAGATGCTGTGAAAAATTAAAACGACTTACATTTTAAGACAGACATTTCTCATCAAAGAACACACACATATATATACACACACACATATGCATATTTTCTATATATATGTGTGGGCATATGTTGGAGCGAAGCTAAAGGGAAGACTTAGTTAGGGTTCAGTCTACCCTGCTCCGTTGGCAAGAACTCCCGACATATATTTCCCTTATACAGTCTAGGAGCGCGGCGCGAGGGACTTGTAAAGCAGCAAAAAATTCAAGGGTGTAAACGTGACAAGGAAGGGGAACGAGGGAGTGGCAGGTGAAGAAACGGGGAGACGACACACCGAGCGGCGTCAGTTGTAGCGAGGAAACAGTGGGGTCAGTCGTGAGCCGCGACGGCCGACGAGGAGGAGGTGAGGTCGGCGGCCGTCGAGAGATCGGTGGCCTACGGGTACGTACGCGCGTGTGGTTGGATGGAACGCTGCCTCGGCTGCGTGCATGGTGGTTTCGCTTGCCCCTGTGGCAAGATCCTGGGAAACCGTCTAGGCATTACGACTAGTTCCTGACCTGGGCGGTGTACTTTCTTCGACTGATCAGAGGCCTGTCCGAGATAGTTTTCAAGGTCTTTTCTTGGTCAAGTATGCACAGGACTGGGAGGTGCATGCATGTCCTAGCAAGCTACATGTTGTGGCCGCTAGACATGGTGTGCTTCAAACTAGTCGTAACCACACGACAGGTCGTAAGGCTCTGAGCTCGGCCGATGGTGACTCTACCAAACCAAATCCCAAATTCCAGTGAGCTTGACATTTGTCAACAGATATATAACTCGAAGGCCATGTAACCAGGGGGATAAGACCTCGAGCTACTTAGACTATAGTCCGAGACGTGAGATCTAAAGCCTATTAACATTTCTCTACACCATGACATCTTCACCCCTGCTTTGAATGTTTATGAGTTGGACTACCTAGGCTAGCCTGTGGCTTGATGGCCCGCTGGTTCCGCCCCTGCCATGTAGCAAGAAGCACACGCTACTTTACCACTCATGACATACGTGACTTATCGCTACTCTTATTTATGATAGAATAATTATATTTTTTTTGTATGTGTTTTTTATTTTTGAGATACCTATTTTATATTTCTCTGTTTTTCATTATTTGTCTCTAATTATGTAATTTTTATATGAATTCAAATTTAAAATTTTATTAGAGTAAAAGATTATATTTATATCAACTAAATTTAGTCCTATAAGTGATTCAATCCCTTCTTAATTTTATTTCCGATTTCACCACTGAACGCGTACATACATGCATTGCACGCCAACACTCCGACGACATGCATGGAGGGGTCGATCGACGTACGTACGTACCTACTTGCAATACAAGAATCCCTCGATATCCTTTTGTGTAACCAACTACGTGCCTACTAAAGTCAATCATGCACGGCGACCCTTTATCCCTAAGCAAATCTAAAGCCAGCCTCCATTGACGCATGGCGCGAGATAGGACAACCGTACGTTGCCGCACGAGATAAGCTCGGGCAGCAAGTAGCTAGCTACCTAGCTGGAGATAGCGACGTCTCGTCCATGTCTGCTCGTAGCTAACTATTTGGCTGTGTATCCATCTCCAAGCTAAGTACGCTGTGTGCAATAACCAACTGATACCAACTGGTTAATTAGAACGTACTAGCTAGGCTACTAGCTAGCTACGTAGTTTACTTCGCAAGTACATCTTCGAATACCGGTCGATCCCAGCTGTGTGATTAAGCTTGCGATCTAATTAATATGGAGTACTTGCATGGTTAACTGAATACGTACGCGAAGAAGAGGAAGTAGACGGCGACGTATGTTGTTAAAAATGTGATCTAAATTTATATTATATCTGTGTAGAATATTTTATCGTCTCATGTTAGATATAACATAATATGTGTATATACAGTTTCTATCAAACATAGTATCAATCTATAACAACCGACTCTGATTTAATTTTCTCTCTATATAAGACTCTTTTCTCTTGTACTGTAAATATATGTATCCTAATAGTCTATAGAAAGAAACAAGCTCTATGAGTATTGCTTTATTGTAATCTTTTTTATTATAGTGATTTGCTTTCGAGTATATGTAGTTTTTCCGTAAGAATTTTTTTGCATAAAAAATTATCTCTTATCCCTATTATTTCGTGTATTATTTATAATATATGTACGTGTGTGGCGGGCGAGCGATCTCCATCTATGGATGGACGAGACGCGGCAGAATTTAGCAACGCGCCAGCCTGTCCTGGCCCCTCCCCCCACGGTCGAGAGAGCCAACCACCCGATCGGCCTGGCCCCTCTCTGAGTTGTCAGGAACGTACGGTTAGTTGCATGGATGACCCGTTTCAATGAGTAGTTAATTGCAGTCGCACAATGACGATATGCATTTGGGAAGGATGATGTGTTTCTAGGTGACCAAAAATTAGGGATGGTTTAGCTGGAATTCACACCGCTCAGAACCCCTTTTGCGGTGGGCTTCTGCTGCCGTTTTTTTTTACTATTGATTTTTTTATTTTTTTATATTGTATGTGATAGGTTAATATGGTTTTTCTATTTTTAAATTTTTTAAAATTTAATTATATTAAATAAGCTAACTCAGTTACAGTAAAAAATAAATCATCTACAGTAAAAAAAATCATAAACCACCGCTATTCTGAACACCCTGCATGCACATGGAGTCTAGCTTACTCGTTGGATCATTTAGATGGCACAGATACAAGCAAATTGTACGTCAGTGCCACTAAAAGATAGAAGTATTGGATAAGAATATATAGTTTGCAGGGCATTTTTGTTGAAAATTTGTACAAACAATCGAGATTACCAGTTCCCATTTATCATCCATACAAGATCGGATAGTTAGGTGGTGATCGTTTTAGCGATGGCTTCTGGCTTTTGGCTGAAATTTTACTGTAACTGGCTTTTTTTACTTTAGCTGAGTTAGTGGATAGTGTAGTGAATAGTCCAAAAAAAGCTGAAGCTAGAAGCTGAAGCCGAAAAAAACCAAAACGATCAGGGCCTTAATTTGTAGGCACTTTCGGTTAGATTCGAGGACCACAGAAGATGCGAAGGGACTCAACGAGAATCATACACGAATGGATGAACAAGTGTATTGTATATGGATGTCTAGAGTTACAAAATGGCTCCCTCTTCCCACTTACAAAGGGTCCTATTTATAGAGTGGGAGGAAAAGATGAGTGAAGTTACAAGTCTACCCTCGAAGCCTAGCTTACACTGTGTGGGTCCTGCCATGTCCGAGCAACACCCGGGTCAGTCTGCGGTTGGCTCTGGACCACCTCTGGAATTGACCCCGAGCCCGTTCAATGGTGGACTCCAGACCTTCTACGTGGTTGGCTCACGGACCTTGCCGAAGTTGGCCCACAGACCTCGTCTAGAATAGGCTTCCGAGGTTGATCCCTAGACTTAGTTAAGCCAAGGTCATGATGGTGCACCTCGGCGTGCCTTGCTAGGTCAGAGTGGTCTATCGCCTGAGGTAGCGAGAGGGTCCTCCCTCAACAGTAGCCCCTTGTCGATCCGGGTGATCATCGATCGCTTGCCTAGGCTAGCAAACAAACTAGGAAAAGGGGTTGGCGCGTGGCCTCGGGCTGACGGTTCTCCTTGTAAAAGTTCCCTCTGGCCCAGACTCTTTCCTCCAACTCTTATTTCCTACTTGCACCTCCACCCCTCAAACCTCCCACTCGGCACTCCCGGCCTCAACGCTCCGCACACTCGCGCCAAGCCTCATCCGTGGACTGTCTATGTGCTCTCTAGGACCTCTCCGTGTGTGTGCATCAGTTCGGGCCTTCCTTTCTGCTTCGAACCACCTCTGGAAGCTCCTGGACCCCCTTCAGGCACCCCAACCCCGAACTGTCTGTGGGTGTTCCCGGACCACCTCCAGGTGTCTCCACCCTAGTTTGCCTCCATCGTGCACCAGACCTCCCCTGTGCTCTCCGGGACTCCTCCGTGCATGCGCCGACTCGGGCCTTCCCTTCTGCTCTGGACCACCTCTAAGAGCTCTCAGACCCCCTTTGAGCGCCTCGACCACTCTAGGTGTCTTTGCCCCTTGCAACACCTTGGCTCTGCCCTGGTCCACTTCCACTGTGCGCCGGACCAACCATGTGCTCTTCGGGACTCCGTGCGAGTGCTGGCTCAGGCACCTTTAAAGGATTGCGCGTAGGCTACGAAAGTAGAAAACAAAACTTTTCTACCGCGCACACAAGGACATCATGCTAAGAAAGGATCATGGATCATTACCACTAGACGCGCAGCGCAACGGAAGAAGAGTTGGAGAAACCGATCCAACCACGCGCGTCGAGGTAGTAATGGAATTAGCCGATCGTCCCGAACAGATCGTCTCCTCCACGCGATCAACCACACCACGAGCAGATCCAATCTGTAGGTTGTTGACGCCGATCAACGCCGCAACGAGCAGCGCCTCCACCGGTATCCACACGTCCGGGGCTGGGACGCCGATCGCGAGTGTACTAGCACTCGTGAGCGGCTAGGGTTTGGCTCGGGAGGTGGCGGCTAGGGTTATGCTAGAGGTTAACAGGTGCGTGACCTCTCAGCCCCTCGCCTCCATATATATAGACCTCCTCACTTGGGCCTTGTGGACCGAGGCCCAATAGGAGTCTATTCGGATCTCTATCCGAATTGAGCCCACATCCGAATCATATTCGAATTAGTGTTCCAACCCATTAAGTGTGCGACCCTGTAGATTTATGTATGCTTGGTCGTGACCCGGAAACGCCTTTTCGGTCACCCTGTTAATAGCGGCCTCTAGTAAGACATATTAACCCCAAAGTATACGTAAAGATCATATCGGCTGAACCTGTAATGTTCTCATGTACGAATCCCTTTGCCTCACGATATAGATTGAGCTCAAGGCGAGACCTGTGTCCCTCTTAATAGCTCAATCACTCTCTCGATTCCGTGATGGATTATAAACTTGTGATTGACTCCTCAATCACCTTGGCATGGCCATGCACTTTCATAATCCATTACATCGAGGGGCCCAGAGATATCTCTCCCATAAGGATGGGCAAATTCTATCTTGATCATTCACATCCCACTACATGTTTCATGGCAAACCCGAAGACTACTTTTATGACTACCCAGTTACGGAGTAGTGTTTAGTAGTCCCAAAATAAGCTACTACGCATGTTGGGAACCATGATGATCTCAAGTCTAAGGATTCTACATAAACACTACTTGAGACCAACTGATGACACATGGAATCTCTGCAGTGTCTCATGGCGGGTCTATCCAACATATGTTCACTAACACATGTCCATATTATTGATTTGGTATCACCATACCATGATCCATGAGACATAATCATCAATCAATACATATGCTGATCTTTGTCTTTGAATCATATTTGTTCCTCATATGATATACGATCAGGAATCATTTAGAAATAGCAACATTTTAGCATTAAAAGTCTCATGAATAAGTCACATATTCATTGATCAATAATGATAATGTCTATTTCAAGGAACAAAGTAATATATCATAAACATAGTATGTGATATATACAACATCTCCATGTTGCCTCTAGAGCATATCACTAACAACCTTGACCCTGAACAGCCTCCAGGTGTTCCCAGACAACCTCTAGGCATGCCGACCCTGGATCGCCTACAGGTGTCTTTGCCCCGCACTGCACCACACCTCGGTACCACTCCGGTATGCCTCCGAGTGGTCCCAAACACCCTCCAGGCGCCCTAACCATGGACCATCTATGCGTGTTCCTGAACCCCCCTCCAAGCCCCAAACCTCAAACTACCTCTAGAGTCTTTGCCACGTGCTACACCTCAGCTTTGCTATGGTCTGCCTCCACCGTGCGCCGGACCTCCTTCGGGAGCTCTCAGGCCCCCTCCAAGTGTCCCTACCTTGGACAGCCTCCAGGCGTTCCTAGACCCTCTCCGGGTGTCCCGACCCTAGATTGCATCCAATGTCTTTGCCCCACGCTGTGTCTCAACTCTTCTCCAGTTTGCCTCCGCTGGTCTTCAGGAGCCCTCTAGACCACCCTGAACTTAACCTCTGCCATGCACCTCATGACATGCCTCACCCTGTGCCGGGTTCAGGACCACCTCCGAGACTTGCCCACACCTCTCTCTTTGCCAAGACTTCAAAGAAAGTGGTGACCTCCTCCGGTCCCTCCGCCAAGAGGGGTGGGGTGACCACCTCTCAGATGGATGCCACAAAGGCAAAGGTGGTAGCCGAGGGAGAGGAAACTTCAGAGAAAGTTGTCCAGTTCTCCCACTACATGAGCCTTTCCAAAACGATAAGAAGCCTTCTAGAACAACCAGAGAAAGAGGGCAAGATCGAGAGCACTGACCTGGCTATCTTGCCCAAAGCTGACGAGGACCTTCCTAACCTAGGGCATGGGATGCTCATCGTCTTCACTACCCAATTCAAGGTCAGCCTCTGCATTCCTCTAGTTGGGCTGTTAAAGGACATGCCCGATATATTCAATCTCAAAGTCTCACATCTCAACCTAGGCTCCTTCCTCCACCTCTCAGTGTACGAGTGGACGATGCGGAGCTTGGGGGTGAAGCACTCGTCGACCAAGCTCTTATGCTTCCTTCACTATGCCTCATGCCTGGTGGTGTATGCCTATGACAGCATACGCTCCTTGTATGGGGTGATAGACTTCTAGCTCTATTGCAGCTGCCAAAAGTTTAAGTTCCTCGCCAAGGCCCACGGACCACGTCGATCTGGAATGGGCCTCCGAGGTTGATCCTCGGACTTCGTCTGGTTGAAGTCATGACAACACAACTCAGCACACCTTGCTAGGTCAGAGTGGTCTGTCGTCTAAGGTAGCATGGGGCCCTCCCTCAACACCATTATTCTTTTACGTTAAGATTTGATGATATGTATGTATGTGCGTGTGTCACCCATGCATGGAATGAATAAGTGAAAATGGACTTGCTAGCTAGCTCTCATTGTCTAAGTTGTAGTTTATTCTTTTAAAAAGCACTCTCAATATCCAATATGTAGTCCATCTGCGATCTTAATTTGTGAAGATTTACATGATTTTAAATAGCATAAAGAAGCCATCACAGTGTGCGTTAAGCAAATATCTTACAATGCTTTGCTTAGGTGTCAAATCTGCGTGAGACCCACAATTTTCCTTCTTGCAAGCCTCCGTTCATGCTTGGTTCCTTTCCCCTTCTGGTCCCTATTCACCATCGAATAATGCCCCCGCCGAAAGCCCTCCTCGCATGGAAGAGCGGCTCACCGGAGAGGAAGAAGAATACGTGCGAGGCTGGTGGTGAAGGCGCGCAACCTCGCCAGAGACGAAGAGACATTTTACAGAAGCGGCGTTCAGTCCATAGTTATGGATTGAACGTTCATTTCATAGACGCGCCCAATTAAAACACCATCTATTAAAGTACGGATAGAGTGACAAAAATGGAAGTCAACAAGGAGAAAAACCTGCCTACGGCATAGTAATATTTTCTAAATATTGCTTTAGATACTATCGTCCAAATTTCTCTAAAAAAAATACCAGCTATTGTCCATTTTTTTTTTAAAGATTGCTATCTCCAAATTTGACAAAATCTAACTGTACGGATCCTAAGACACATACTATTCATTAAAGGCCGGCGTCCGGTAGAGTACAAACAAATATCAAATTCACCAGGAAATTAACACCTGTGACCTTCCTACCACATTGATCAGCTGACAGTCTCATGCTGCAAATTTAAGCCTCTATGTACGAAAACGAGGTCACTATTCTGTTTGCCTGTATATATAGTCCGTAGTTCTGTCCTATGACCCATCAGCTATCAAGAGCGGACTGTCGAGACTTCGACAATGGGCTGTTGGCATGCATATAGTACCAAACCACTGAATACAAATTGAGCCAGCAGAATTTATTGCAGTGCCGTGGGCGGTGTGGTGAGGTGAACTTGTGGGCAGTGTAGTGAGGTGAACTGTTTAAATAAATAACGTTATAGCTATTTTTTTTAAAAAAAAATTGGTCTTTAGACTCAGTTTTTACAAATCTAGCTTTCTCTTCGAGCTCGATAGCTATGGTAAATGATACATGTCACCTGTTATGCTACAAGAGCTTGGCAAGTGCTACCGCACTACAGGAGCTTGGCAACACCTACCGAGCAACGGTTGCTTGTAGGGGTGGGCACTTTTTTTACTGAAATCGAAAAACCGAACCGCATAAATCAAATATTGCGGACTGTTCGGTTTTTGGTTTGTGGTTCGGTTTTTATTTTGCATCTATTTGGTTTTTGGTATACGATACAGTTTTTAACTCCAGGAAACCGAATAAACCATATACCGCAAACTCCACTTCCAGTATTCACTCAGTCACCAGGCCCAACTAGCGGCAAGGCCCACTTGCCAGTCGCCATAGCCCACTCCTCAAGCCCTCAAGAGTCAAGTCACTCGCTTGTGAGCCGTAAGACCTCGTAGACCATAGTCCCGCACCCTACCCTTCACCATAATCGCGTCAGGTGCCGCCTCTACCCTTCGCCCTTGTGCTGTCGGCGCTGCCTCCAGCCGTCGCTGTCGGTGCCACCCGCCGCCCTATGCACCTACTCGTCGGCACTGCTTCTAGCCGTCGGCGCCGGCCTATGCACCCGTTCATCGATGCCACCTCCAGACGTCGGCGTTGCCCGCAGTCGGTCCTCCCCAAGTCCCTAGAGCCCATATCTGCACACGGTAGCAAGCACTCGGCTTCTCCGCCACTAGTCCACCACGGCGACGGCGACCGAACAATCCTGCAATGTATGTTTTTTTTCAGAACTTACTTGCTTGGAATTCCTTGTGATTAGATATTTTCTTTCCTTTTACTGACTTGAAAGACATTCTTGTGTAGTTTTTGTGTCTGCAGTGTGGTTCAGGTTTTATGTAGCTACATCGTACTGCCACGATATGCACTTGTATGAGGTATGCACAAGCTTAGCAAATCCCCAAATATCAGTATGTTCGGATTGTGAGTGTTGATGCACTCTACTTATTTGTTGTTATGCTTTTGAGATTGTAATGGTATTTGTTTCAATTCATAGCCACTATTTGATAATAACCTGAAAGTATTCTTTGTTTTTTTTTGCAGGATTGTTGCTTTAACTGTGCACTGTTAATTAGTAATTGTGACATATTTCTGGATCATCAACTGCGCTCTAGAACACCAGGTATTCTATGCTTCTTACCATCATGGCATATACCACCTGTTGTTCATTGAGTACTCATGCGCCTGGCTGCAGAGTTTGATTTACTTGAGATTGCCGCACTACAAAAATTTTTAGCTTCATATTTTTGCCATGTACCTTAATGTTTCAGTTTTACATCTCACAGTCCTTGCTGAAATTTTTAGGAGATGCACGCAATCATGTCATTTTCCAAGTGCTCCATTGTAGTATAAAAACTACTAATCCACTATTAAAAATTTAAAACCATGCAATTCTGTGGCTTCAGAGTTTAGCATTCAATTGTTTCAGAGATTAGCATTAAGTTGTTCGTGTAAAATTGAATACAATTCTATAGTGCCCCTTGAGAACTATACTATTTTTTTTAAATATAGAACATTTTGTATTTGGTTGTTCTATTTGCCTCTTGGTATAGCATATCACTACTACAATAAAGCTTATATTACACATCTCATCACAGACGATTCACAAGAATCGTTAGTGTTAAATGCAATCACAGACTGTTCTTGGTGAGAACCGTCTGTGATACTATCACAGACGGTTCTTGGTGAGAACCGTCTGTGATACTATCACAGACGGTTCTTACCAAGAAATAATCTCTAACTTAAAGAAATAAACTAACCAAAGATAAGATTCTAAACTAACCAAATTAATATAATCTCTAAGAAAGGAAACTATTCGTGGAGAATAGTGCCACGCTACAGTAATTGTGTGGATGAATAGTGCCGTGCTACAGTAGCCGCCCTCAGATGAGCAGTACCGTGCACCGCAATACCATCCTAGAACTGTGTGGTTTAACCGAATATCAAATTAACTGGACCAAATTAGTTCAGTTAGTTCAGTGTGGTTTTTATTTTCCCACTAGTCATTTCGATTTCTAGTTTGTAAAAACCAATTTTTTTAATACCGAATAAACCGCACCGATATAGCCAAATAAACCAAACGCCCACCCCTAGTTGCTTAGCAGCAGGCTGCCACCGAGCCCCCACCTCGGCAAGGCATTAATGGTCATTAATTTTCATGCTTAGCACTAATTAAATGAAGGACATTAAATGCGATATGTATGGCTAGCCGGCATCCTACCGAGCTCGGTAAGTGAAAAGGAGACTTAGATTTGCAAAAACAGATGTTCAGATGCTAAATTTTTTAATAAAATAACTATATTACTATTTGTACTAACAGTTCGTGGTGACGTGTGGTAGTCATCACTCATCAGTGGTCACAACCAAATCATTATCGCAATTCCCCATTTCCCTTCATACATGTGGCCATCTCATCTTCATCCTCCCTGCTCTCCTCTTCTTTTCCCGGTCTCCACTGCAAAGCTGAGGAGACCCAAGTCTTCTCTTCTCCCTCGCCATTGCTGATTCTACTCACACACGTGCTTAACTAGCGCCCCTGCAAGCATAATCTAAAGCATGTGAGGTTTCTTGATTGGCTTGTCACGTACTGGTTTGCGTAGTAGCATTCTTTATCGCCCCATGGAGATGCTGTGCAGGGTGGTGGTTGCGTTGCTGCTCCTCTCCTTCAGTTTCCATCTTGCCATCTGCAGCTACGATGCTCAGCAAGGTATGTTGTTTTTGTGTGTGTGTGTGTGTGTGTATACCTCTGTTCTTTTGAACATATCAACTGCTGCAAGAATCTTTGGTGCAATGTATGCTTGTGTTTTTGCTTTAAGAGAAAGTTTTGCTACTTCCTTCTTGTCTCTTCAGATACTGATACTAGCATGACTTGACCGTAGGAACGGTGAACCGGGAGGAAGACCTGCACTCCGCAGCTCGGTGAGATCTCTGACGACATCTTTCATGTTCAGGAATGCTCTGAATTTCAGTGTCAGTGTGATCTTGTAGGCAGTACAAAAGGCATTAAAGTAGCGTGATGATTTCTTCTCACTTGAAATTTAGTAAACAAACGATGCAAATCACTTAAAAGTAGTCCAAAAGTATTTGGCACAACGATCTTCATAGATTGTGTTGCATAGATATTAGATAAAATAATTTGAGCTGGGAATAATGTGTTTGCTGTCAGAAATGGATAGCTGAACCACCAAACAACCCCAGCTGGTGCTTCTCTTGTCCAATTGTTCTTAACTTCTTCTGCTTACACTATTATCCTTTTTTCAATCATTGATAGGGCAATCCAAGAGAAACATGTCCGAAAAGCTCTGCAACAACCGAACAGATACAGATCCAGGCAGAATTTCGGCAGCAAGGCAGGATGGCCAAATCTTGGCGCCTACGCTCCACCAGCATACAGAAGCTGGTACACCGGAGGCAACTTTCAGGAAAGCTCCTTGCCCCCGCCGTCATCATCGTCGTTCTTGCCGAACCAGCAGCCGCCGTTTCCACAGTGGCCACCCTGGCCATGGGCACCAAATCTGCCGCCGATGACGAACTTTCCACCATTGCAAGGTAGTAGCATCCCATCAAGTGCTCCTGCACCTTCTCCGTTGGTCCCCAAGCCTTTGCCGTTGCCTCGGCAGGCTGAGAAGCCAGCACACAGCATTGTATTGCCCCCGCAGCCTGCGCCGGTGGTAACTGATGACAATGCTAGTCCGGCAGTGACCGGAGCTGCACCTGATGCGAAGCATCCTGGTGCTACTAGGCCTATCTATGTCATTGCTGCGGCGGGAGCTTCCTTCCTTGTGGCCATGTCCATGGCGCTGTTCGTCTTGTGTTACCGATCCAGCAAGGTGGTCACCGTCAGGCCGTGGGCGACTGGCCTTAGCGGACAGCTGCAGAAAGCGTTTGTGACAGGTTCAGTTCGTCTCTGACACTGTGTTGGTACCATTTCCCCTTGTAGTGCATAGCTTGGAAATGCTTGAGAGATGGCTGCTTCTGCAGGTGTGCCGGCGCTGAAGAGATCAGAGCTTGAGGTTGCCTGCGAAGATTTCAGCAATGTCATCGGTTCCTTGTCGGATTACATGATGTACAAGGGCACATTGTCCAGCGGCGTCGAGATTGCAGTCGTATCAACGACGAAAAAGTCCGCGAAGGAGTGGTCCAAGCACTGCGAAACACAGTTCAGGAAAAAGGTATGTGCACAGATGAAACCGAACAATTTACTCTGAAAAATACATGAGACTGACCAGTTTACTCTGAAAGACACTTATCTGATTTTTCCTACTAATGTTTCATGCATTGTTTCAGATAACAAGTTTGTCCAGAGTTAACCACAAGAACTTTGTGAACCTTCTCGGCTACTGCAAGGAAGAGCAGCCATTTACAAGGATGATGGTGTTTGAGTATGCTCCAAACGGCACACTCTTTGAGCATCTCCACGGTAATGGATTTTTATCAACAGCATAGCACATATGGAACAGTAGTTTTCACTGTCAGATAACTGAGTTTTGCTGCTGCAGTGAGGGAAGACGGTCACCTGGACTGGCCGACGCGCCTGCGAGTGGCGGTCGGAATCGCATACTGCCTCGAGCACATGCACCAGCTGAACCCCCCGGAGATCCTGATGACACTAGACACGTCGACCATCTACCTGACCGACGACTTCGCGGCGAAGATCTCCGACGTCTTCTTCTGCGAGGAGGAGGCCAGGGGGACGACGGAGATCGCAAGCCTGTCCCCGGTCCTGTCCGACAGGGAGAGCATCGTGTACAGCTACGGCATGGTGCTGCTGGAGATCATGTCCGGCCGGTTCACGGCGTCGGAGGGCGGCCTGCTGGAGGGCTGGACGGCGAGCTTCTTCCGGGGGGAGAGGCGGCTCAGGGACGTCATGGACCCCGGTCTGGGCAAGTCCTTCCACGCCGAGACCGTCGACAGGCTGGACAGCGCGGTCCGGTCCTGCACGGACCCGGACCCGAGGAGGCGGTCGACGATGCCGGAGGTCGCGAGGCGGCTGAGGGAGATCACCGCCATGCCGCCGGACGCCGCCAGCCCCAAGGTGTCGCCGCTGTGGTGGGCCGAGCTTGAGATCATCTCCACGGAGGCCACCTGAAGATGGA
Source organism: Melocanna baccifera (assembly GCA_036346265.1). NCBI lineage: Eukaryota > Viridiplantae > Streptophyta > Magnoliopsida > Poales > Poaceae > Melocanna > Melocanna baccifera. The sequence continues at coordinate 11,893,687 of CM070690.1, forward strand.
AGTGGAATTGCAGAGCTGTTCACCTGGCGTTGCCTTTGCTAGAGTAGTTTTGTTGCATTGTTTGTTTCATGGACGTTTTAACTGTGCCCATATGAATCAGTTTGTATCCATCTGTATATATGAAAAATAGGAATTGCAATGTGTGCATGTAATTAATGCAGCAGAGCTAGGATCAAGTCTAATGCTGCTTGTGAGGTGGTTAAGATGGTGAAATAAAGACAATATATAGTTCTTCACATTGTAGAACCAGTCTACCTTAGTATTTGGATACTGTAATTCATTCAGCACTCTGCATCTGCAGTGATATTTCTCCAGTACATAGCCTGAGTACCTGATATGCTCAGAACAAAGTTCTTCAAATAAAACATCATTTGCCTAGATATCACACAAACCGACAACACAACAATCTTGAAATAATTTTGCATTACGACAACAAGGATTAATCAGGTGGCGTGAAAGCAGATGACAGGAACATTGCACTGCAATGGATAATAACCTACTACCTTTTCATAAGTTTAAATCTGCTGAGCATGAAAATGGCAAGCGGTAACATAAGCAGCACTGAATGGATAAACACCAACAAGTAGAATACATTAATATGTTTAACTGTCAAGGCGTTCATTGCCAGAATCCACCCCCATCAAATGTGACGCATAACGACATGACAGACTGACGGCAAAGCACAGAAGAAGCCTACGATAGGGATCCTACGACTGACCCTACATACATGTTGGTATCCTTTCATTCATCTGTGGCAAATGGACTTGGCACAGCCACAAAAAGAAACCTCTACCATAACTGACAAAACAAAACAAGGTCTCATACTAAGAAACCAGTGCTTGGTTTATCATTCCCTGGGTCCATGATGCAGTCTCCCTGACTTCATCGTCTAAGTTGAGGCACTCCCTCAAGAACTCAGCATGGAAGAGGTGGCTCTTGAACAGATCCTTCGAGCTCGGACCAAGCGTGTCTGCAAGATCCCCCAGGACAGCAACTGCAGCCTTTGTCACGCTCTCATCCCTGAAAATATAGGTATGTAAGTATAATGGTAAGAAACAGGTAACAATCACCCATACAACAAACACAGCAAGGTAAATGAAGTGCACCTGCTCCGGTCTTTGTAGATGGCTTCAGTGAACTGCAGCAGATGATTCGCATAAGGTATCATCAGCTGAGCTTTTGGGCCCTTGATACCCTGGAGTATGCCAGAGTAGGCCTCAAATATTCCACGTCTGAGCTGGTTACCATAATCAACCATATCCTCATCATTTTGATCCAAAACACCAAGAAGCTCTGCAGCCCCTTGAAGCATTGGCATGGCATATGGCAGGTATTTCTCAAAATTCTCACCAATGGCAAGAGCGATATCCCCAAAGCATGAGAAAATCGGAGGCTTCACAGACCGATTGAGCATTGAGTTTGACAGGTCCTTGAGAAGAACAGTCATAATTCCATCACAGAAGGGCAAAAGTTTATCTTCCAATGCACGGCAAATATCACCCACCACCCCTACAGAGATGGAGCATACTTGATACTCTTCATAATTCTGCAAGCCAGCTTCCAGGTACTTGAAAAACTCAGGCATATATTTTACGAAATCTGGACCAGTGGCATAAGCAAGAGCACCGATGGCAAGCATTGCTTCCTCATGTACAGTAGAACTGTGGCAAGCAAAGACACGGAGAAACAGAAACATCAACTGATCAGCAGTCTGGGCAATTATGGACTTTGCATCTGAGCTGCTCAGTTTCTGGATGATGACCTGCAGTGCACCACACAGCAAAGCCTGCAGATCGCTTTGTTTCTCCTTGTCACCAGATGAAAGTATCTGGAAATCAAACGTCAAGTTCAATCTTCTCATGATCTCTTGCAATAACTGGCCTATAATGCCTGAAGTTTCAGGTATGTTGCTGACTCTGACAATCTCATTCAATGCTTCATAAGCAGATGCACGAAGCCTGAAATGGGTGGTATCAGCACGATCCGCAGCAGAAAGGAGAGCAGCAATAACATTAGGAAGATAAGGCGTAAGCACAGATGATATCGACTCTGCATCTTCAAAACCTTGGGCAAGAAAATATATGGCTCCACAGACTTTCTCGGCCACATTTGGAACATCTTTACTACTCTCCAGCAACACATTCATGATACGAGGAAGGTTTGAATTTGTTATAATTGGATTTGCACTGGCTGGAGAATGCAAGAGCTCAAATACCCTCCCAAGAGTCCATGCAGTGGTGTCTTTTACCTGACTGTTTGGATCATTCATTGTGTTGAGTAAGAAATCAAGTCCAGCCTGTACAAGGGGAGCAAGTTTCTCGACAGAGGGACCTTCAAGGATAGAACCAAATGCAAATGTAGCAGCCTCGCGACAATGCCAATCCAGCTTTGTGATGTTAGCCTCAACAAATGGCATCACAAGAGGGACAATTGCATCGCCAACAGTTCTAGCGATGAGTCCAAGGCATGTCCCACCGCTCATGGAAATGTTCCATACATTATCATCTTGATCTTCATCTTCCTCTTGCTTCAACAGAGTTTCTAGCAACATTGGAACAAGTGAAGGGAGGGCCTTTTCAATAAAGTGATAATGTACAGTAGAGTTAGCATCATCAGATCCCTCGTACTCATCTTGGAGTTCAATCTCTTCATCACAAATAGTGCTCCAGAACTCAATAGCTTGAAGTGCAACTGGTTCCTCATCTCCTTTGACAGTATTCGCTGTCAGGTTGAATATGGTTTGCATATAAGGATCTAAGTGCCCATAATATGTGGATGCAATGGCAACAAGGCATTCAAAGGCTGCCTGCCTGATATCCACTTCTTTAGAAACAGCAGTATCACAAATTACCTTCATTATATAATTTCTCTCCATATCATTTGCAAAGTTGCTCTCAGCAAAATCAAGAGCATTATACAGAGCTTTAACTGCAGCAAGACGGACTTCATGGCTTAGCTCTGTCTGGTTCATTCCCTGGACCACAGCAGTCAGAACAGCATTCACTTCATCCTGCTCCAAGTGCTGAGGAGGAATCTCCTCACAGACATATCCCAATGCCTCTAGAGTTGCTTGCTTTAGTGAAGCAGATGCACCCGGCTGTGTCATGTTGCCCAGTAATTTGGCAATGAGGTCTTGCCATTCCCGACGGGGTATCTCAATGGATGCAACCTTGGCAATGACTTGTGATGAGGTCTGCCTTGCATCAAGCACCGACGATCCTAGTGTTATCAGCAATGACTCCTTAATCTTCAATTTAATCGATGGATCCAAGTTGACCCATTGTTGAATCAGTAGCTCCTTCTTTGCAGAATCCTTTGCATCCAACGAATTCTTAAGGATAATACCAGCAAGCCTTCTAGAATCTCGTGGTCTTTCATTATCCGAGAGCTCTACTGATAAGGACAGGAGGAAGTTGGGAAGATTCTGCTCCTGGAACTGCTTGAGGTTGGCTTCTGCTACCGTCCGAAGATTACCATCTGGAGATTGAGCAGCTAGCAAAATCTGAGTGATATCCATGGCCGTATCAACTGTCCTATCGAACATCAAAGAAAAAGATTTTTTTTAAGTTAGCAGAGTTCAGGGAAAAGCAATTACATACAAATTTTTTAAAAATGGCACTATCAACACTCGTAACTCCTAAGGGCCACTGGGCCAGTTTGACCTAACTTAGTCTTCTTCTGTATGTCAGCTTCGAAGGCTTTTGCATTAAGAACCACATAAGGACACTTACAATATTAGTCAAAAGTGCTGTTTGGCAAGTTATGGTTATAATATGTAAAACATTCACCACTTACGGAACACACTTCATAAGCAAGCTAATCACTCATCACATACAGATTGTTTATCCCCATCAGCACACCAGGTCTCTCAGTTAAATAGTTGAATAACCTCCCCATTTGACCATGAGTTGAACTTATTTGAGTGAGGAGATAAAGCTAAAGTACACCAAATATGATGTAAGCAACTAGATACTCATCATGCAGCTGCACACTACATCACCACAACACGTGAAAAATAAAACACCATAAAAATGTTCTACAACCAAATGAAAAATAAACATTTTGAAACTATGCTACACATGCATGGACGGTGAGGAAATCAGGTAACAACAATACGGTAGGGCACTAGGGCATTATGCTGACAGTGTCAGGATCTTGAACAAGCAAAATCAATTTACATCAATCAACAGCGAGCAACACATAGCTAGGCTACGTTCTACAAATACACTGGTCAGTCCAACTTAGACGCAACATAATCATGGGATCAGCTACAACATTGCCATGTTAAGGAAGAAGAAAACCAGAGCTAGGACTAACCTACACAGTTACAATCAACAGAACACGCTAGGATTAAACACTCTCACTCCGTCACTCGGTCGGCACATACCAACAGTCTCAACTCCAATCCACAGAACAATTCAGGCTGACCTAACCTACGCAAGTTAGTGGCAGGGGCAGATGCACCTGAGGGTGTCACAGGATCTGATTGAGATCTGGTGCACTCTGATGAACTGAACCATATGGATGGATGGATACATCAATAACTGTCTAACAGAAAACAAAGCTGAAATTGGAGCACTCCAATTGTAGGCGCATTTACACTTTTACACCAATTGGATGAAACATTGCAGAAAGATTTGGGTTCGCTAGATCACGAAAAAGAAAATAAAAAATTAGGGCAAAGAACATCTACTACCTTTTCCAGCACCTACTGGGTTCTGGGAGTGCATATTTACTTGTTAAATCCTAACAGGTACAAGCACACCATGATAAAAAGCAAACACGCCATTACAAGAGACCTACACCTTTTGCATTTGCTACTGCTTAGTAGAATCAAAACAAGTCTGAAATCAGCACTAGAAAACAATCAAGCCACCGCAAACGTCCCTCCCCCTTCAACTCGCAGAGATAATCCGCACAAAAACAGCAGCAAGAACCCGCGAGTTGAGTTCTTGCAAGGTGGTAACAAGACCACGCGCATGAACTTCTGACCGCAAACTACAACGAGATGTGCAGGAAACCGCAGGCGAACAACCCAGTGCCTACTTTCTCCACGAAATAACCGAGCGCTTTTGGCGGCTACCAGCAAGAGCAAAACTACACTAGGTTGAAAGATTTGGATTCGGTCGCTCACATCAAAGAGCAGAACAAACTAGGGCAAATTCGAGGAAGAGATTAGGGCAAAGCGAAATCAGGTCAAAGAAAGGCGAGGAGCTTACCAGCAAAACGAACCGGTTCGGGCAGATCTGGATCTCCACTCCCCTCCGCTCGTAGGAGGAGGACGAGAGAAGAGACAGAGGCGGGGGCGCTCCGGCGGGAGGACGGCGCGGTCGAAGGCGGCGGCGGCGATAGAGGAGGCCGAGAGGGCTAAGCGGCGATAGAGGAGGCCGAGAGGTCTAAGGCCCAGTGGTGGGATGCCCCCGCGCTCGCCCGGCTCCCAACCAAATGGAACTCGACACCGGCGGAGGGGAGGGGGAATGGGAGGGAAATAGGAGAGGCGGCGGCGGCTAGGGTTTAGAAAGCGGGATACGGGGTTTTGGGGGTGAGGATTTCGGAGGAAGATGCTGGAAACGCGGGGAATTTTAATCCCAGCGGGCGCACGCGATCGGACGGCCCAGGAGAGCCCCCAACCGTGTGGACGGCAGGACGGGCCTTTCTGGGATGATCGGATGGTCAGCTATGGCACGCCTTCTTCTTTTAGGGAATGTGCGCGTTTGGTTATAGTGGTTTAAGAAGAAAAAATACTACAAGTAGGCCTGGGGAGGGCCGGGCTAAGACCTGTTAAGGGGGTGATGGTTTTAGTGATAGTTTTTGATTTTTAGCTGAAATTTTACTGTAGTTGGTTTTTTTTACTGTAGCTGATTTAGCTTTTTGAGCATAATTAAATTTAAAAAAATGTAAAAATAGAAAAAATTTGTTAGCCCATCATGAATAATGCAAAGGAACACGGGAAAAAAAGAAAAATGCAAAAAAGCCTAAAAAATCTAAAAAAATTCAGAAAAAGACGAATTACTGAATAGTGAAAAAAAAGCTGAAACTAGAAGTTGAACCTGAAAAAAAGCTGAAACGAGCGGGGTTTAAGACTATCGGGTTAGGCTGGGCTTATATTGGGCCATAGCTCATCTTTTCGGGCTGAGCCGGTTCTTTTGCCCTCATCGCTGCCCAAGCCCTTCCTGCTAAGGTGATTGACCGTTCTGGGCTGGTTGGGCTTAAGTTAGGAATTTTTTCGAAAGCACCCCCAAAATTTTTCTCCTTAATTACATCTTCAAATGTTACCAGCAAAGTGGTATTGAAATCAGCAACAACAACATTATCATAACTGTGCTCTATGAGGTTGTGGATTTACTCTCAACCATAGCGATTCTAAGCCTATGCTATGGGGTGTATTTGTGTATGTGCGTGCGTGGTGGTACATGTACATCTACCTCGTAATATTACAAGGAAATTTATCTTCATTGGAACTCTCACCAATAATTGATGGATGATGATATTGTGCACACAGGAGGATCTATATTTAAATTGTATCATTATTGTTGTATAGAGAAGGGTTGCCTCCTCCCCTACCCCTAGAGAAGGGTTACCTCCCCCCTAAAAAAAACTACTAACCAGAATACAGAAAAGTATCAAAGAAAACCACATGCCCCAATTTGCTCTCAGAAAACTATTCTCAACAATACTCAAATATTAGTATTTAAACTCCCCAATTTATCTATCCTAAATAACTATTCAAATATAAATTCGATCTACATATATAGAAACAAAAAAGACAATCCCTACAGAAAATGATTCCGAAGATAAAAGCAAAAGCAAAAGCTACTATTCACTGAAATTTGTCTTTTTTGATTCTCTTAGCATATGTTGTGTTTTTAGTTGAATTTTTGCATGATACTTGATTGCATCATGACTTACCTTATAAATTTTTTTGAAATTTTTTATGACTGTTTGCATTATGTTTCGAAAAGGTTGCACTGAAATACACCAAAACGTAGGAGCACTTGATATGTTCTCTAGGGAACATTGTCCATCGAATAGTGGATTAGGAGAGCGTGCCTATGTCTCGTGCACGCACTACGTGGGTGGGAAGGGACAGATCACCTTTTCTTTTAAAGAGAGAGAGCTCAAGGCAGATGCACACACTGAACATACACTACACTCATACCACCAACACACATACACGCGAGCGTGTCCACTACACATGCTAAGAATTTGTCGGAGGCACCCAAGGCCTATTTCGAAGAGGTTGCGCCGGGATACTCCAAAACTTAGGATGTACTAGATATGTCCTATGGGAAATATTAGCCATCAGATGGTAGATTAGGAAAGCTTGTATATGTCTTGTGCAAGTGCTGCATGGGTTGGGAGGGATAGCTCACATTCCTTTTTAGATAGAGAGCACAAGGCAATCGCACATAATCAACAAAAATCACACTCATACCACCAATGTACACACATGTGTGTGCATCTCCTGCACACGCTAAGACACGCTAAGAATTTATCGGAGGTATCCAAGGCTTCATAGAGCATGGCACGCGCTTTCCCACCGTGTGCTCCTAAAATCGGAGGATGCCAATACCAAGTCTAGGACTTAAACTATGGTAGACTCGGTGCACACCCTCACGCTAGCCATCTGGCCACATGCCTGCTTTCAAGGGGCTCACCTTTCCTAAGCAATAAGCAACAGTAGCATGTTTGACTTTGGTTGACCCATTGACCGGACCCAGCCAGGTGTGTTTTACTTTACGTGTCCTCTCCTCTCCATCTAGTCGTTTATTTGCTTTTGTGGAATAGCAGTTATTGATTTTCATATGTAAAGCCCTCGAGGGGCAGACCAAAAACAAACATTGGCGTCCATCGAGTACAGGAGAATATTTAAACGTGGCAATTTCTTCATCTCATACATATTCCTACACAAGCTTCCATGATACCGTTGGTGCTACACTACTACAATGCCTTTCACATCGCATGAACAAGAACATCTTGAAAAACTTTTTGTTCCTTTAATGTTGAATGACAATTTAAGTATTTCAACTTCCTGGTGAAATTCGCTTTCATTTGCACTTAATTCACCATCTAAATTGCACTACCAACTCAACCCTCCTCGTGATTCGATACCCCCCTTAACAACACTGATGGAATGAATTTGTTGTGTTCATGGAAATATCCAATGAGGTATGTATTGACTATATGTTTTAACTTTTGAGAGTAAAACCAAAAGAATCTTGGCCATCTCAAAAATATTTACAGAATTTGCTTTATATCATGTGCATGATTTTTTTTTGCAAATCAGTCAAATTTCTAACCTTTCGATATGCATCACCATTTGTACACCTCCCCACCTCAGTCTCCATCTCCGATAAGGCTTTGGTGGCGATGAGTTAGAGCGATTGTTTGCCAGATTAGTGTTTAGGTTTACCAGAGCCTACCTATAGAGGGAGGGAGGGGCAGCGGAGGCACTAGGTGGGCAGCAGTGGATGTGATGATAATGATGAGCAATTAAGATGCGGGGGGAGGGGGTGGTGGCAGATTCGACGACGGTAGCCAAATGGAAACGGGGATGAAGGGTGGGGCAGGGGCAATGTGATAGCTCATCGGAGATGAGGAAGGATGGCGGTGGGGACTTTGAAAGTAGGGCAGAGGTTGGAGGGCGGTGTGGGGAAGCTGATAGGCTACACCAGCGTCGAAAGAGATGCCAGCGAGATAGCGGGAGGCGGCAGGGTGACGACGGGAGGGTGCTACATGGGATAAGGGAGGGGTGGTGACTGTTTAGGAGTGGAGATGGAGAGAGAGAGGTGGGGATGAGTGGTTAGGGTTGAGGGATTAGATCCCACCATCCAAGAAATGAATGATTTTTGGGGATGAAATCATGTGCATAATGACTAGTTAATCCTAACTTTTTTTATCATTCTATCTAGGAATAAATCTACTTTACCCCCCCTCAAACTCTGATGTTTGTTTAGATGTCAACCCCGAAGTGCAAAATCAGATGGTTGTTGACCTTCATGTTGCAATACCGGATAAATTTCCCCTTGACCCAATTCCACCCTGGTTTTGCCCCAACTTGGATGCCACGCAGGCAAAACGTGGCTTGTGATCCTTGTCAACAATAGGACTAAGAAGGAGGGGCGTGTGATGGAATATGGCAGTTGGAGGCAGTGAGATTGGGAAATTGGTTCCCATCTGAAACCCTAGCCTACCGTTAGTTTGTTTGAAGCACATGGCAAGCTCATAGAGTGGTAGCTCTTGCATGTCTATGCCTTGTTGTTAGCCTTCCTCCCCAATACTGTATAGGGAGCGGCCATTCAAGTATGCTCCGGCCATCTTTTGCAAGTGCAAGGCAAAGTCAGTTCGATGGATTTCTTGGAGTGATGCTAACCCTAGGAGGAGGTACTTACCTTGTGCAAAAGCTAAGGTAAGTCAATTTGTTTCTGATTGAGTTGAAATTTGGCTTCTTTCATACTTGGTGCTTTGATTTGGCTTGTAAACTATGATGGAAATTCTCTTTTTCCTTGGTTTGGCTAGGGGATACAAATTTTGGAGATGGTTCGACCCAAAGACACCTCTATTTTTTAAGAAACTTTTGACCAATCTACGTGACATAGTTAGGGGACTTAGGAGTGAGAACATTGATCAGTTGAGAGCTTGCATTCATGATAGGGATGTGCAGCTGCAAGAGTTGATGGCTGTTCATAATGCAGAGTTAGGGGGATACAAGGAGCCTTGGCACATCTTCAGAACATTGAACGTTTTCTGCCACCTTTTATTCTTAAAGCATTGCCTCCAATTTGTATAGATATGCCTAGCATAGTTCCTATGCTCTACTCTTGGAATCCAATTCTTGACTTCATTGAGGAGTCCTTGCAAATGACAATGTTTTAGTACTTCTATGTCAAATTGTTCAAGTAGCATAGGTACACAAGTAGACATAACTTTTGCTGATCGGATATTCTCACCCAGCCTTCTCCTTCTCCAGGCTTGAGATCATTGACTAGCAGACTGTAATACCAATCCCATGAATCATTTATTTCCTTGTCTACCACTACCTAGGCAATTGGGTACATTTGGTTGTTGGCTTATGTACCTAAGGCACATAGAAGCTCACCATTTGTTTCTCTTCTGAAAAAGCAACAATCCAAACCAATTACTTTTCTATAGCTAGCAAGAAAATCTTTCTTACAAGCATCAAAGCATATATAAACCTGTGGAACACAGGGTCATGGAAGTTAGGATGCAACTTGACCACTATTGTGCTAACAAGGTTGTTCCTCAGTAGCTCAAGTTGGTAATCAAACACTTTGTTGTATTCACCCTTGAGTCAACCAATCTTTGCATTACTATGGCTTTTGCTCTCTTGACTTGAGATAGGCTAACATCTGCAAAACACTTTTTCTTGGATAGTGGCCTTCATGTGTTGCAAAGTCCACTGAGGGTTTGTTGTGATCAACTTTTGATACTTGTCAGGTATTCTAGTTAAGATCACCAGTTTGTTGTCTCTTCTAGGTGGACAAGTGTGTTCATCATTGAAGGAGGTAATTTGCCAGCTTTCAGACCTAGAGGTCAGGGACAACAGACGTACCCAATGACACCTTAGCCAGTCACGCTTTGCCCTCACCCTATCACCCTCGTCATTCACAAATTTGATTGCTTTCCTTTCCTCCAAATCATACTTGATTATGGATGACTTGAACTCCTTCTTCCCATTGAATTTCATTCCCAAGGTGAAATTAGGCACTTTGGTCTTCCTATTAAACCTGGGATACTTTGATTTATACATTACTAGTTCACCATCACTGTCTTCATGAAATAATTCTTCATCATCACTAGAATCGATATAAGGTATCTCATTACCCTCATCATCAATGTGGATAAAAACTAGACCACTAGACTCCATGGAGGTCTAGAATAGATCATGTCATCCAGGCTTGCAACATGACCCGCCTTTAGCTTCTTCTTGAACTCTTTGAACCTTTTGTTGATGTCTACTACTTCCTCATCTTCTTTAGAGGAAGAACAATCATCGGGAAGGAAATCAATGTCAGATCTGTTGTGCTCTTATGCCTATTCATCCTGAAGTAATGGAACAATTTTGTCTACTGCTTCTTCCTTCTGCAACTACTTTTGTCAATTTCACCATAGAACTTCTTAAGGAAAACAATATCCTTGTCAATTTCAATAGGAGATGACATCGTAGCTCTCCCATCCTTGCTGCCAACATCATGCAAATCACTATCCTTATAGCCAATAAGTAGTATTGGATCATTGCTGCCAATAACTTGTATTTCGTCATCCTCTCCATCATCATGTACAACCATTGCCTCTAGTTCGTCTTCATAGTCGCTAGGCTCCATCTAGGTAATATGTACAACCTTCCCATCATTGAAACACTCTTCATCGAAGTGAAATCTAACTGCAATCTTGTCGACTGGATCCATCCAAGTGCCCAACAGTACTCTAAAGAAACATCCACGTCAAAACTTTTAGATTGGTTACTAAAAAGTAACGATAATGTATATTTAATTGCTCAAAGCTTACAATTTGCAAGTAAAATAACCAGAATAGAGAGATTTGCCTCCTAAACAACTCTGAGCAAATCAAACGAAATCTACTCCGTAAGCTTAAAGAAATCAAAGGGCGTCCTACATATGAACTAAAATACCCAAGTTTTTCACCAGATCCTATGGAAACACATACAAAAACCCAACTATCCCCAAACCCTAAACCTACAATACGAGTAGTATGTCCCATGAACCAACCTTGGGGGTACCGGACCCCAACATGCCACTTCTTGCGCCTTCTTCATCACCCTCTAGGACCTAGAACGCCGCCGTTGACTGGGCATTCGTGCGAAACTCGACGGAGGAGAGTGAGGTGGAGTCGATGGTGGTGAAAGGGGGAAGATAGAGGATGGGGTGTGCGAAGGGTGGGTGCCCTCCCTCTTAACCCTATTACTAACGAGGGGTCGCAAACCATGTTGTGCCTACGTGGCGTCCAAGTTGGGGCAAAACTAGGGTGGAATCGGGCCAAGGGGGCATTTATTCGGTATTGCGACATGAAGGTTGACAAACATCCGATTTTGCACTTGGGGGTTGACATCTAGACAAGCATCAGAGTTTGAGAGCATAAAGTAGACTTATTCCTTCTATGTAATTCCTTTTCCCTTTATGCTATATCTATTGGATGCCGCACCGCATGCCTATCCTCTCCCCACCATCTTCCTCTCAGTCGTCCACTTCCACCGCTGACCCACCTCCCCCCACCCCATGACTTGCACACCATTCTCAGCGTCTTTGCTACCCACTGCGCTGACCCCGCCACTACCCACGGCTGGCAGCACCTCACTACCTCGCCACACTGCCTCCACTCCCTACCCGCCCACTGTCCAAGCCCCACCAACCTAACTTCAACGTCGTGTTGTCACCATGCCTCCCATTGCCACTACCCACTGCTCTACTTTGAGTTCATGGCCGATGGCACCGCCGCCGCCCACCGCCACCTCCCTTCCTCTACAATAGGACCCCCCTCCCAATGAACCCCTCTCTAGCCCCGGTGAACCCTAACTACTCGCCGTCGCAAGAGGAATAAGGTGGGAGGCAGCCTGCGCATTAGCTGGGAGCGCGTTCTTCTCAACAAGCTCTGAAGCAATATCCACATCTATTAGCAAAACGTAGTTGCGCAAAACCAGAAATCAAAACACCGAACAAAATAGATTGTTCGGCTATAACAAAAAATTTACATGTACGCATCATAGTGACCCTAATGAACTTTTGCAAAAGCAACAAAGGTTTGTGCCTCAATTTCAATTTTACTCTGTTTTGCTTGAACCATTAAGAGACGCTTCATTTCTTGTTCAACAGGGAGACGATCAGGGCCTTACTCTGTTTTGCTTGAACCATTAAGAGACGCTTCATTTCTTGTTCAACAGGGAGGTACATCACAATCAACAACTGATGTATATCACAACTTCACAAGATACTGATGTATATCACAACTTCACAAGATTTTTTTTTTTTTTGAACCGCTACTTCGCAAGTAAAAAATCCGTAAGACAAGTGCACATTAATCAACAATTCCATCCATCTTTGTACGATCCCCTACAGGCTACATCAGCACCCTCGTTTCAACACCAACTGTAGATGGTAACACTGAAAATTAACACATTCTGTATGTACTCTGTTCAACAATAACGCGATAGCTCTGATGAGGACGAACAGCTCGTTGAGAGCTAATTTTCGGTTAAAAATATACAAGGAACCGTAATTATATACCTAGCTGGTTCACCGTAGTGGGAGCTTTCTACATCTCGTTCATCAGTGCCCTGAAAGCATTTGAAGCACCCGCAATATGCACCTGCACCCACTCGATGTGCAGATATACCATCTTCGTCGGAGCCCTCAAAGCATGTGCATCATCCACAGTTTGAATTTGCGAACATATAGATATATGATACATGGTCCGATCAGATCTGTCTCGGACAGTCGCTTGCAGAGTTTCATGTATGATTCTAGGTTGCCGGGTTCCTGTATGTTTCTCTGCAGCGCAGTCAGTACAGCAGCTCTGTCCAGGTACTCAGGGCGTAAGCCCATGTCAAGCATCTGCATGAGTGTCTCCGAGGCATCCAGATAAAAGCCACCTTTGACATAGCCTCGCAGGAGCCATGACATTGACTTCTTCCTTCTTCCTGCACTGGTGGACTCGACTCCTGCAAGCAATCGGCGGACAGCAGCAGCTTCCCCCTGCGAAGCGCAGATGGCCAAAACAACATCATAGAGCTGGGTATCAGGTTCCCTTCCAAGAAGCTTCATCTCCCAAAGTTGGTGCTCAGCTTCTAAGCCACAACCGGCGCAGGTGTACAACGAAAGAAGCCTTTCATGCACAAGTCCTAGAACCTCGCTGTTGCCTTCCTGTACTGCCCAATTTGATAAAAGAACACCATTTCTTAATAATTCTGATTGGTACTTTTCAATACTGCGCATGCTCTCAGCATCCAGTTTAGAAATTGAGCCATCCTTCACTGACGAATTCAATTTACGCAGTGCCTTTGAGAATTCCTTCTGCTCTTTAACCAAGGCGGTCAACCCAATAAGATAACTATATACTTCAGGTTTTGGGCCACTCTCTTTAAATTCAATGACCAATTTAACAGCATCCCGGTAGTCCCCATCCATCTATCAGAAGAAAATTAACATGGACTATTAAAGCTGGAATTTGGAGATGTCAGATTGATATGATAGTGTTTATAAGCAGCTAGGATACGTTGAATACTTAAGCTATCACACAGGTGTCTAGATAGAAGACATGAATGCCTCACAAGTTGGTAAAAATGATCCTTTTAAGACTTTTAGTAGCATCAATCATCTAAAGTTTGATTTGCATAATATGAATGCCATCAAGGCATCAACCCAGTTATCCAAACCAAAAAGTACCCGTTAATACTTCTGCTTTCACACAAGTGTCTAGATAGAAAAATGGATGCTTGGTAAGTTTGTCAAAATGATCCTGTAATACTTTTAGTAGAATGGATAAATTAAAATTTGATTTGTATAATATGAATGCCATCAATCCAAGTTATCCAAACAAAAAAACTCATTAATTCGGAAACACTAGAGATCCAAGATACAAAGAGAAAAGGTCAAACATAAGAGAATATACTCTAGGCTGGTGACTGTGTACTACTCAAATATTGCTTCTGGTGATGCACTTAATACCCCTTGGCTTCTTGCTGTGAATATGGATTTTGTTAAAGGTATTTAGGTCTTTTCCTATTATTCTTGAGTTTGTGTCATTGTACTATATAAGCCCCATGGGCTATCGCAATACATTCAAGCTACTTTTTATATTTACATAGTATCAGAGTCTAGGTTCTCAATCTAGCTCCTTGACCCAGCCGCCGGCCACCGCAGCCCCCGCCCCCGGGAGGAGTGTGCTCCACTCCCGGGGGCGGCCGTTGTAACTGGGGCACAAACCAAACAGTCAAACACACCCCAAATTTTGGTGGGATAAACCAAAAACAATAGGCAAACTGATTAATCATTTGTCTAGACTTTATAAGATGATTCACATGCTCATTAATAAAACCAACTGTACCAACCCAATAAACTACATTACATGATCAACACGGGAAGTGATGCTTATTTCATAGCCTCACCCATGCGCTTACAATGAAAGAACTGATACGATACCACATGATATCCTAATATGATATACAAGAAGAGTACACGAGATAAACTCCACAAGAAGCATACAATGATCAGTTCAACTTTAAAGTAATATGCACGTGTTTCATTAATTTACAAGACAAGACAGCTGTTATCCCAACACAAAAGTTACCATCACATATAAAGCAGGTGTACAGTTTATTAAATCAAGATAAGGATGCGACCTGACCAGTACATATCATGTCAAATTTCAGAAGTAGAGAAGTTCGTTTTCAGCAGGCAGTTCGAAGAAGCAATAAATCACCATTTCTAACAGTACGCAGGATATGATCCATCAATCGCAAAAACAGTAGGAATAAGCAAACACTACAAAAATGGGCAAAAAATTGCAGGGGAAGACAGAACCAATTACCATCATCTTCCAGGCGAGGTATCCGACGGGCCCTCCACGCTCGCCGTCGCCGGCGCCACTGTACTCCCCTCCGGAGCCGACGCCGCCCCTCCTGAGCACGTCCCTGACGAACTCGACGGCAAGCGCCCTCTCGCCGCGGTCCCAGTAGAGCGCGACGGCCTTCTCGACGAGGCTGAACCCCGGGCGGAGCCCGACGCAGTCCATCTCCCCAAGCAGCGCGGCGACGTCGCCCCCGGCCCCCACGAGGCGCTCGATCCAGCCGCAGGCGATGGCGGCCATGAGTTCCATGGTCTCGCCGTCGACGCGGTTGGCGCGGCGCAGCCAGTCGAAGACCTCGAGCGCGCAGTAGGCGTCGCGGCCCTCCTGCGCGAAGTAGACGAGAACGAGCTGGAGCTCCCGCGGGGAGAGCGCGGCGAGCGGGGCATCGTCCGCGGCAGGCTCCCGCTCGAGGTGCTCGATGGCGGCAGCGAGGCCGCCGCCGCCGAATCCGAGCTCTGCGGTGGCGTCGGTAGGGGAGGCGATCAGGTGGTCGAGCCGCACGGAGCGCGGGGGCGGCGGGGGCCGGAGGGAGACGGCGGCCAAGCGCGGGCGGGGGGAGGGGAGGGAGAGGTGGTGGAAGGCGGCGGCGCGGGAGGAGAGGGCCATTGGTGGGTGCGGGGGTAGGGCTAGGGCTGGGAGGGCATGAGAGTGGGGGATTTGGAGGTTGAGTTTTGGGTGCTGGGGGAGGAGAGGAGGAGAAGGGGCGACGTGGTCGGACCGAACGAGGGGGAGAGGAGACGAGGCGGTGGAAATGGTGATGGGCCTGACGGCGATGGGTGGGACGGTGGGGGAGCGGATGGCTGCACCAGCAGCGGCGGACCGACGGACGCTTGTCGCGTACGTGGTAGAGCAGCGAGAGGTTAAAACGGTTGCCGGAATTACAGCCACTGGTTTTGGGTACTTTTTTCCTTCAAAAATATAGCTACTTTGTAATTTTCTTATCGGTATAATCAAGGTGTAGACGTGTTCTTTGAAAAAAATTAGATATCTGATGTGATATTGGATTGTGATAACACGTGCTTAGCGACATGTCAATAAGAAAAACAAAGACCAACAATTGAAGGTCACTCCAACAGCAAGAATAGTGCGGACAGCAAGAGTGATAAGCTGGGTTTGAAAGGGTTTTTAGCTTTTGAGTTTTGCACTTTGTTATTAGTAACTATCCTTTAAACAATACATTTTTTAGGTAGAGTTTACCAGAACTTCAGTTATATCGGCTAAAATTGCATACGATTGTCTCTCTTCGTACTCTCTCTTACGAACAACCAGAATTCAAAAGTCATATGTCACAATCCAAAAGAACCCACCGAAGGCCTGGAAGGGGTGGTGGTGAAAGAATTTTCCAATGTGTGGATTTATCTTCTCTTTTCTTTTGGGAAGAACTAGTAAAGTGTTCGTACATTGTAACATAGTCTTAAAAGAGGGTGATATGTAATTAAACATGATTTCAAACCACATAATCAACATCAGTTTTATGTTAAGCACATATCAAGTAAAACATATATGCACAAGCTCGTAAAGAAATTAAATCAGACACAGATGTCTAGATTTAATAGTGGTCGTTGTTTCATGGAGGGAGGAGAAGAAGATTGATCTGGTGTGCTACACTATGAATTATCTCTTGGGCTTTGCAATGTAGAATCTTGTTTGGTACTTTGGAATCGAAAAGGGTAATGTTTAAGAATACCTCCTCTGGCATCTCTGCAGCTGCTGGCAATCTCTGATCAATAAGCCTCTCTAGATCATCGAGCTACTGAAATTCACACCCTTTTCTATATATTAAATATTCTTTTTTTAAGAACTTTAGTGCTAAAGTGTTTTGCGATTGCTGAATTTCGCTTGGTAATACGGTTGATTTGGTGTGCTTCT
This sequence comes from Melocanna baccifera, assembly GCA_036346265.1. Taxonomy (NCBI): domain Eukaryota; kingdom Viridiplantae; phylum Streptophyta; class Magnoliopsida; order Poales; family Poaceae; genus Melocanna; species Melocanna baccifera. The sequence goes on from CM070690.1 coordinate 11,911,159, forward strand.
CTTGCTATGAATATGCAGAAATCCGCCACCATCACCGCCGTTCATCACTCGGTGGGAGCCCTTGTTAAATTCCCTTGTCCTAGAGCATCCCTACATCTCCTTCCACCTTCCACAAATGCTAATTTAAGGTATCCATCTCTAGATTATCGCCGTCATGACAAACTCCCCGCACCACACCAGGTCTCTACGACTAGCCCACCTTGGCCCATCTTTACTCCTGCCGTCCGCACCGGTGAGACACCCTTGTCCTGTGGACACCCGTGCGCACCCACTTTCCTCCTCCCTCGCCACTACACATTTTCTTCTCCATTTCTGGCCATCGCGTGTAGCGCGCAAGCTCACCCCAAATTCTTCTGCCCACAAACACTACCACCCCTAGCCTCCTCTCCCTCTCAGAGATCCGTTTTTAAGGTCATCGACTCCACTCCGTAGCCCCTTCACTGCTAGCAAGGCCCTGGCACCATGCACCGTTGTCTCCCCTACTTCTCTACTTTCTCTATTTCTCTTCCTCTCCCTCCCCCCTCTCTCTCCAAGGTGTGTACGTTGCAACGAAAAATCAAATATCATACATATTTTCTTTTGCTTTACATGAGAATTTATCACACATAAAACTCTAGGACAACATTACCAATAAAGTTTCTATCTCCAGATAGTATATCTCTAATGACCCCATTCCAACTATTGTCAAACTCAGTAATAATATAACACTACAAGTCTATGGTAAAGATATGCAATGCATTTAAGAAAAGAAAGAGTGTAACTCATGCATTTGTCTTCCCTGCAATATGCATAACCATCATAAGGGCAAATGCTAAAAGTTTCTATAAGGGCATACTTTACAACATGTGAACCACAATAAAAAAAGGTCATACGATAGGGTGAAAAACGATTCTGCATGCAATAAGTCCACGACCACAAATTTGATGCAATTAAGAAATTTAATTGCAACAAGTATTCATTTTCTTGAATAGAAACAAGGTCATACATGTAGTTTAAACCCATTGCTTGATGATATATATGGAGAACATGTGGTGCACAGGCAGAGCATGCATAGATGTTCTTAAGATGTGTAGGAATAATTAATTTAAAATATATGATTTTGACATTTATGTAAGGAAACCAAACATATATCCCAAATAGATATTAAGGTAGTTTACCTTATCTATATCATTTATCCTTTATGCACAATACAACCAATATTTTGTACCAACAAATAGAATTGTGGTATACATCTATTCCTCTTGTGATGGATAGTGGAGAAAAATCGAGACATTTCTTGCTAATGGCTTAGTTATTGGATTCAAACCCCAATGGAATCTCGCAACAACATCCAATACTTGCAGAAATAGGCAACTGATTATAGATATGATGTACCTTGAAGACGGCAAAAAGTAAAGTAAGATCGTTGAAGAAGGGGGCTACCAGTTGCTAGTTGCCCAGTGGCCGCCAATCTACCAAGGTGCGAGAGAGAGAGAGAGTAGTGAAATCAAAAGAAAAGCAGGGGCATGTTGAGACCTGAATATGCAATTTGGACTCTCTGTGTATTCTGCATTGGTCCAGGATCACACTAGTATACATAGTGAAAACATATATAAAATATTGACCATATTACGAATAATTAAGAAAAAGACTCGAATATTATTACTTATCAGAGTTATGACCTTTTGGCCAAGCTTATGAATAATAGTCTGAAGGGCTTTAACAAAAGCTAGCAGCGGAAAATAGAAATAATCGCAGTAGCCGTTTGACTTATCCATAGACAATCGACTGGAGAGCGAAGTCCTAATCCGCAAAGTCATCGAAGAGACCTCCTTCAAATTCCTGTCTGATGCGGCTCTTCTTCAGCAAGTGAGCAAATATGTATATAGCTATGAGTACATAGAATACTCAGTAAATCATTTGTAATAAGATGCAATATAATTATGCAAGGCTTACTAAATAATGGCTAAGTGGTTATTTTGCAGAAAATAATAATTTAGAGTAAATATGGTAAATAGATTTATAGCGAACTCTGAAAAATGATCAATAAGTAAATAATCAAAAGAACTCGCTTTCTAAAACTTGACTTAATTGGAACATGAAACTGTTCTTTAGACTTTATCGTGTCATTGCTGCTGGTACTGATGGCTATCTTGCTAGCGTTAGCCTTTATCGTGACCAACAACTCGGCAACAGATCTTATGGTTGGATTGGAACCCATAGCCTTGGTAGTAGAAGTTGTAAGAAGACATTGACTGCTCTCATACCAATTGTTATTTATCTAGTACATTACAAGGAATAAAACACCATAGGAATGAGGCAGTGGCTTGATGGAAGAACAGAGGGCGGAGAGAGAAACTAGAATAGGAAGAGAAACTTGAGAAGGATTAGCTAGTTAAAATCTGTGCACATGTGAGCAAATCACAGCAAACTAGAAGCATCCATATTCCATCCTTACCTTTCTGGAGAACTCCGCACAGCAATCAACATGAGTGCCGACTCTACCTCGCTGTCGCCAGCGACGTCTCCACCGGACGACCTCCTTGCCGAGATCCTCCTTCGCCTCCTGCCGCACCCCATCTTCCTCCTTCGCACCTCCCTCATCAGCAAGCGCTAGCGCCGCCTCGTCAACGATCCCGGCTTCCTCCGCCGCTTTCGCGCCTTCCATCGAACACCTCCCGTGCTCGGCTTCTTCCACAACTCCCCACACCTCCCCCGCTTCGTCCCCGCCGAGGGCCCGCTCGGCCGCATCGCCGAAGCGGCCTGCTCCCTCTGCAGAGACGGGGATGACGGCATGTGGTGGTTCATCGACTGCCACCATGGCCACGCCCTCCTTTGCAGCCGCGACTGGGCAGAACTACTCTTGTGGGACCCCCTGACCGGCGAGCTCCGCTGCATCACCGTTCCCCACCTAATGAAGATTGGCGCGTCCGACTACAACACCGCGGTGCTCTGCGTCGGTGCCACCGGCGGCGACTGCCACTCGAGCAGTCGAGCCCCTTCCACGTGGTCGTCGTGTTCACCAGCCAAGGCCGCGCGTTCGCGTGCGTGTACTCGTCACGAACGGCGCTCTGGCCTCCCCCTCCGCTCCGGGCCGTCGATCGCCTCCGGCCTCCCCCTCCGTGCCGAGGAGGGGGTGCTCGAGCACCCACAAGCACCTACGGTGCATTCGCCCCTGCACACGAGCAATCCATATCACATTGAGATTTGTTTTCTACAGTATACCGTGTTGTAGTTGCTTCTATGAATAAAAGGTGAAGCTTTACAATAGAAAGGCCATCTGCAAGTAATTATTTATAATTAATCACTAGGATCAGTAGAATCGGATAGGATTGTATGTAAATTATGAATATGATCCTACCAAAATTTTTCTAGAATCATAAGATTATTAAAATTCTAGCAACTTAAGATCATACCTAGTATCAAAATTGGTTCGATAAATCTAGAGTCGTATGTGTAAGATTTGACTTGAATGGAGATTCTGATAAACTTTGGTACGACATTTGTCCATGTGGTTAAAAAGCCGAGTCCAAATGGGCCTTCTCAAAATTTGGAGCCTTAAAAGTAACACAGATTGTGCTTACGTTCTTTTTAGTCCAACCTCAACCTCTCCAGACCGCTAACTTAGCATTTCTAAAAAAAAGTAACACAGCGAACCCGTCTTATGGGCCAAATTTCTTAAAGTAACACAGCGAACTAGCGAAGCGATGCGATGGTCGATGCCTCAATGGAGTTGGAGAGTCGAAGAAGACTAGGTTGCGTGTGGACCGACTTATGGGCCGTCGCTCGGGCCAAGAAGCCCGTGTGGCTGCAGCGACCCATAGCCTCTCCTAGTCGGTTAGTCCTTCGCGTTCCTTCTCCAGTCGCGAACACACGCATCAAGCATAACTAGCGAGCGAGAGCCTGGATTAGGGCTGTTCGTATTGATTTTGTATAATAAATTTTAGTTTTTAGTAAAAATAAATAATAATAGTTGAAAGAAGTGATTTTTAGAAGGAGAGAGTGAATGGTGAAAAAAAGTGAGGAGAGATAGTACATGCGACGGGAGTGAGAGGAGTGGGTTACGTGATACACTCATGACCCTTTGTCTAAATCTCTGAGAGAAACTATAATGATAGAAGTGGAGAAATCATTTTAAAAATTGAGTGTTTATATTAATTTTTAGTTTTTCTAGATAGACTATGAAAGCAGAAAGTAGTACAAACAGGTAATGGGGTGTTCGGAATAGCGATGATTTCTGGTTGAAATTTCACTGTAGATGTATTTTTTTACTGTAATTGAATTGGCTTATTGGGCATAATTAAATTTAAAAAATATAAAAATAAAAGCGACATGTTAATATAGCACAGACAATGTAAAGGAATATAAGAAAAAAACAAATCACAAAAAAAAATCAAAAAACAAAAAAAATTAAAAAGACAAAAAATAAACAGTATACCACAAGCCGTCGCCAACGCCCAACGCCCACCGCTGCCGCTGTTTGGAGCGCTCCCTAAGTCTGGCTCCCATTTGCGGATGGGCCGACCGCGTGATCCACGGGCAGTGGTATGGATGGAGTAGTAGGCTGTGCCTGTTAATATTGGGCTTCAAGATTCGGTCCGAGATTGGTCGGCGTTTCTCCCCTCCGGTCCAAGCCAACCCGAGCCCGACGATGCACAAGCCCGACTCCGATCAAGAGGACGCAAACGCCGCGATCTCCTCTCGAGCGCTGGCTGCTCTCGTTCCCGTCTCGAGCTCGTCTTCCTCGATTACTCCCCACCCTCCGCTCCAGTCTTCTTCCTCCGGCCTCGCCGCCTCGCCTTCCCCGGATTGGAGATCCAGATTCCCACCTGCTCTGCTCGGTAAGCCCTAATCCCCCTAATCCGGTCCAATCCGATCCCCCGAGCAATAAAATTGCCCCTGTTCCGCTCGCTCGATTCCCGCCGACCGTGCAATCTTGGCGATTCGGCGTCAGTTGTTAATAATGGAAATTTTCATATGGCTGCAGAGACTGTTTAAACGCAACCCATCTGGAAGTGCAATCCCCTGTATCAGATCTGTTCCCTGCTTGTAGCAGAACAAGAAGGTAGGCGAAGGATGGCTGCGCGAAACACTTCTATGGCCTCTGAGGATGACTACGAGGTAAAAGGAAGGAAGGAGTCCCAGTTCTTTGCTCTCTTTTTTGTTTTTGCTATACCTCCCCACCTTTCTATTGGAATCCAGTCTGCACTGGTTTGGTTTGAACGCATGGTAATTGGTAGAGTTACTGCCTTGTTTACCAATGCTAGATCTCAGTTACGAGATCTTTAAATACCGTAATCTTCAATTGGTTGTTCACTTAGGAAAAATTGGAGTACCTTCTAATTGTTGGATAGGTCCATCTTGAGTTTATGCTTATACTTGGGTCAGTTTTCTTGATCAATGACATCTTCAAATAGTGTAATCGTCGAATCATAGCTTTGTTTGGCAAAGTTAGTAGCTTCTAACCACCTTTTATTTAACATTTTGAGTTTAGATTAAATTGACAGGAAACATGTTACTCCCTCCGTTTCACAATATTTGTCCACAGCCCACCATGCACATAGACAAGTAAGCAATCTAAAAAAAGTTAATGAGAATTGACCATACATACCTCTATTAAATGATATATTACAACCACTTAACCTCTTCCAAAGTATTGAAATAAGGGTACAGAGTGAAAACATTGCAATAACTACACTTTTGATTCTCTCAATGGATAAACATTTTGAAATGGGGACTCCTGAATCTATAGACAAACATAGTGAAATGGAGGGAGTACATTTGTCAAAACTAAAGATATAGTGGCCAAAATGCAAAATAATGGGGGTGACAAGAGGATGCGACCCCATCCATGGAAACTTGTATTCTTTTTTTCTTTTAAAAAAATCACTTATCCATATAGATCTGAATTTACTAGGAATTATGCTTGATATTTGCTATTATGGTGAGCTATGTGTTGCAGACTGAACAGAAGAAGCAAGCTGCTGCAGATGTCCTTTTCCACTATTCACAGTTTGTTATGGTGTGCATCGGCGAGGGAGTTCGCCCAACTGATCTCAGATTGCATCTTATGAAGGTATATTTATTATCCCAAGTTTTATTTTTGTGATTTCTCCATGATGTGCATTTATCATCATGAAGTGCTCCTCAAGCATATGAACATGTTGTCTTTTATAGTTTCTTTTTTGTGTCCATGCAGAATGAGAATGAGTAAAGGATTATAATGCTCCACTAGACCACTAGTCCAAGCAGAGTGCCAGAAATGTTCCGAAAATTAATAGAGGTCAAGGCCTTTATATACTTGACACCGTCTGCTTTATTCTGTAATCAAACTTGTCTCTCTATAAAGTTTTAGAGCATTTTATTCCTTGTGCCTGGACTAGCAAAGTGTTGTTAATCCTTTACCATTTTCTAAGCAAAGCGGGAGTGTTTTATTCACTAAGTGGAAGGGTTAATACACCTTAAAATTCTGTAGCGATGTATGCATCGCTGAGCCTTTAGTACTAATGTACTATAGTAAGCCGACGAATTTGACCCTAAGCCAAATACAAGAACAAATTGGGTACCTTTGTCTAATTCCTTATTCTTGGAGGGTACCTTTTGTGCTTAGGAACTGTGGTGCTATGAGATTATGCACTGCTTGGCAATAGTTGTTTGTTGTGGGGTAGGTTTAGGTGGCAAAGATTGTAGGAATGGTGGATGGGTGGTCGTGGTTTGAACGCTTGACGGCGTGGTGGCACCAACCTGAAGAATCTAGTCCCACCGTTATATGTTAATGGTGAGTTTTGGGAATTGATAGCAACCGTTTGTTGGACTAATATTTTCCATTAGTTGATGAAATAGGTTAGGTTCCATGATGAAGATGACTTGGAAAGACGTCATGAGTTGAACGTTATCAAGTTAAGATTCAGGATGAAGGATGTCATCATGTGTTGATGGTTATTAAATCGAGATTTTGAAGTGGTGGATGGCTTTATGTGTTGAAGGCTATCGAGTCAACATGATATATTATGTATTGATGCACATTAAGACAAGTACCCAAACTTAAAGTGTAGATATTTGTCATCAAGCTTTAAGAAGATGTGCAAAATAAAAGTATAACTAGTATAGGCTAAGAATGTGTTTCTAGTCATTTACCCGTCTCGGTGTTTGGTTGGGAGATTGAATTGCTAGTATAGATTGTCGTATTATTAAGAGGGGTCTTATCTAGTAACTCGAGTCTCATTAAGTGTTAATAGCTTAATCTCACTTGCTCTAGCTCTCCGTAGTATGATGTTAGTATTTGCGAATGTGTTTTGCAAATATTTGAGGCTCATGCATCAAATCCTTGTTGCATGTGATTAGAGTTTGCAAATGTGTTTTTGCAAATGATTGAAGTCTATGTTCTCTACTTGTGGCATGATGCTTAAGTTTACGAATGTGTTTTGTAAATAGTTGAAGTTCATACATAATTCTTGTACTATGTGACTTAAATTTGCGAACACATTTTGCAAATGGTTTGAGTCCATATATCTAAACCTTGTATCATGATTTAAAGTGTGTGAATGTGTTTTGTAACTTGTTGATAATCATGTTTGACCTTTGATTGCATAGTACTACGATTTGCTAATGGATTTTGCAAATTGTGTTGAAGTACATGCAATTTGTCTCTACTAGAAATTTCAGGGCGATATGACTGGCTCTATGTGAGTGGTGCGATCGGCACTGTGTCGGCGGTGCGACTAGCTCTGTGTGAGCAGTCGAACAGGCTGGTGGTGCGATCGGCTCTGTGTGAGTGGTCGAATCAGCCGACGGTCTGACTGGCTCTATGTGAGTGGTCTGACTGGCCATGCGGTTTGACCTGGGTTGGTCGCCGGTTGTTTTCTCAGAGAGCCTTTTTTCTAGTTCTTGTCTGGCGGTGCGACTGACCTGTGTGGCGGTCTGATCGGACCTTGTGAGCATGGTCTAGTTAGCTATGGTTGTAATGGCTAGTTTTTCTAGCCGTTGCGAATAGGCCGGTTTGACTAGCTTTATGCCTAAGGTTCGACCGGATTCCGCTGTTTTTGCTAAAATCTTATTCCAATGGCTAGTTTCTTGGTGTGGGGTATAAATACCCCTTATGGCCGGTTGGGAGCAAGGTTGCTGCATCCCATTCCAATCTCTCAAGCTAATGTGAGCTTCTTCTCTTAATTGTGTATGTGTTCACCATGTAAGTAAGGAGAGAAGTTTCTAGTTGTATATGTTGCTACTTGCTTCTAGATGTGGATTGAGTATCCACGTGTGCATGTGTTACATTTGGTGAGAGTCAAGCAAGGGTTTAACTTATTACCCTCGGAGGTTACTGACTCCTAGACGGTGCGGAGGCGATCTGGTCCGGCGATATTCTCAAGAAGCTTGTGAGAAAGCCTGGTGTGTTATAAAGGTTGGAACTAACCTACCTGGAGGGGGAAAGAGCTACAACTAGTGGAATCGAGGTGTTTGATTTAATTCGTAGAGACGTAGAGTTGGTTTAATTCGTTTGGGTTTACCTCAACTTGAACTAGGAGAGACCGACAAGTCTCCGAACACCACGGTAAGAGAGATCATGTCACTTTGGGTTGGTTTGCTCTCTTGTGCTTTATATTGTACAATTTACATTCTTAGAATTAATCAATTAAATTGTTTATTTGTCATTCTAGGATTGCAAATCTTGACTTAAGACTTAAGTTGTTAGTGTACTTAGTGAGACTAATTGATTTAGGCATTAATTGTGCAAAACCGTTTTGATTTACGCTTACGTATATAAACCTCGGTTTTGGCCGAAGTGATTTTAAAACCATCTATTCATCCTCTCTAGTTGTCCTTTTCGACCTTACATAGCCGGACTTGATGTTGTGCCGTTGGCACAGGAGACTAGGGGGAGAAAGGACTTTGTTATTGCTTAAAGAATGCAGAGTGCGCGGCTGATCCTTTTAATAGGATAACCCCTAACAATGTAATCTCTAATTTGGAAACAAATAACTAATTGATATGAGATAACTAAACAAGCCCTTGATCTTCTTCTCATGTTGCGCCATTTGTTGCTGCCGCTGTTGAGGATGCGCGCTGAGGCCAGCCCCACCATAACATCTCTCTCCCCTGCGGAAACAGCCGTCCTTGAGCTGGAATGACAGGTAGACACGCTTGAACTTCTCAACATCTTCCCATGTTGCCTTGAACTCCAGCAAGCTGTGCCACGTGACAAGCACTTGCCACAATCCACAGTAGAGACGGCCCTTGACAGCCTTAGCTGGTGTAGGAAGAGCTCGGCCATGGTCTATTGCCGGCAGGGTCAGTGGCGTTGCTGATGGTGCACTCCTTGAGGAGGCCGATGTGGAAGACGTCGTGAATGCGTGTGCCCGTCGGAAGAGTAGACGATAAGCCATATTGCCGATGCACTCTGCCACCTATTGATGGTAGCATTAGCAATGTCTCATTGTAATCCAACTTGCATAATGTTTACCTTTTGTCCCTCTAGAACATTTTTCAGCTGTCTATATGAAGTGTGTGCGATAGTTCTGTCCACCTTGTGCCTGGTCCAATTTTTTTTGTAGTATTAAGACTTTCTGGTTCTATCCGCAACTTAGTTAGCCATATTCTTGTATTGAGAACCAAATTAATAAGCTGACTTTGGTATGTGCAATTTCAATTCATTTAACTTCTCCAACAAAACAAGCAAGAGCCTTCTTTACTTTTGAAAACTGTATGGTCAAGCCCCTGAACTTCAAACTGTGCAAATTAAGCCAATCTACTCATTGGTCTTGTCAATTAGGCCCTCAGTTATCTGATTTAAATGACATGGCAAGTCTTCTCATTCACCTCAGTTGTGATCTGATAATTTTGTCTATGATATATCTGACATAGCAGGAAAACATAGTAACATGGGCAGACGGGGAGAAAGCAAAATTATTACTGCCAAAATTTAGTCGATGGATGTAGTAGAAATGTAAAATTTGCATAGTGAATTAGTGATCACCGACCATGTTATTTGGCTTCTGTAGCTGCAATACTTTTTCTGTAATAAAATGCCTGCCCAATTCAGTTTCCTCTGGTGTATGCAGCAAGCCTCTACTTTCTGAGAATTCTTGTACCATGCTAGTAGCTTTTATGTTGTTCCACAATACATGGTTTGCCTCTTGCAAGATCTCTTGCTTTTGTCAGTGTTATTTTGCCTCTTGCTTGTTGGCCTGATATGGAATTAATCATTTCCAAAATGATTTGCTCATTGATTTTGAAATTCATAATTACTTCCATGTCGAAATAGTTGCTACATAACTCAATATAGACTAGATTGCTTCCAATAGGGATTTAAACTCACAGCAGTGCTTCTGTGCTCTCCCAAACAATGGAAGCACAATTTTTAAAGCACATTGAGGGCCTGATTTGCAACCATCCACTACCTGATTACCAATAAATACTACTTTAGGATTTGTGCACTTTAGTTTTTGGGTTGAGATAGCCCTCCCAAATAACTTGGTGGTGTGTTACTGAAGTCAAATTTGCGGTCTCAGCGCTCAGGCTAAGGTGAGGCGCATGTCATCAGTGGTCACCACATCAGTGACCATATCAGTCAGTGTAACTTGGGCAAATGGTTTGGGCGATCCAAAAGACGGGTTTCATTGAGTAGAATGGCATGTGTAAGGCAGTAGGGCACATCTGACAGTTGACAGTCTATGCTATTACAACAACAACAACAAAGTCTCTTTTGTCCCAAACAAGTTAGGATTAGTTAGGAATGAAATCTTCAAAGTCAAAGAAACGAGAACCTTATAATAAAACCTACAAGACTAAAACCTTAAGCTCTATATGGACTTAAGTCCTACTTGACAGTCCATGCTATTAACTATGTTTTTTAAAATAGGATTCTTGGCTGTTATAAATTTTTTTCTTTAGTGCAATATGGTTCATAACGCTCGCCGTGGCCCATAAGGCTTTTGACATGCTAATTCAGACCATTTGTTCTCCTTCAGGAGGTTTCAGGAATGCACACTTCTCTGAAGAAAGAGCCACAGCAGGCAGCTGCCTCACCGGATTCTAGTGGTGAACCATCCTCCTCTGGAACGATGAAGGGAGACAAGAATGAAATATCCTAAGATTCATCTGTAACAATATAGAAAGTAATAATCAGATTACGAGATCTGCTTTCTGGTAATGCTTTTGACCAGCGCTAATTGCTAACAATATAGAAATGTAAATATGCTAGCATGGTTGCCCAAATTTATCTTTGTAGACAATGAAAAGGAACTTGGTTCATCTCCAATCTCGCTGTTCTGCTGCTCTATACTAGTTCTTTTATCACTGATGGTGATGTTCTTGACAAATATTTGTAGCCACCTTTCTCAAAATCATATATTTCCCATAAATATTTAGCACTACGGAAATCTTGTGATAACGAACTTCCTTTTTTGTCCATTGATTAAAATTAAAATGTTTCCTGTGATTTTTTGCGTTCCAAATGTACCCCAAAAACGTTCGGCTTGTACTCTCTCCATTTCGCTATATCTGTCAATGGCCCTGAGAGTATATGTTTCAATATATTTGTTCATGAATAAATCTAAAATGTAGTAATTTTAATTTTTTACTCTCTATCTCTACTTAAATGCTTTGAAAGATGTTAAATGGCTAGTGTATGTCATTTAATAGAGCTATGTATAGTCATTATTCATTAAGTATTTCTTAGATCAATATTCCCTTTCCAAGTTTATAAGACATTTTCTTTTGTTACATAGACCAAGGAGATATTAAAAATGATTAGACTATCTATAATTGTTATCTCTAAACATTATATTCAATGTATGCATGTAGAGAATATAAAATAAAGCTATATATTTATTTGGGGTATAAAGAGAATATATCACTAATTTTATATTAGAATATGAAATATACCTTATATTGATGGATAAGATTGTTAAAAAATGTGTCCTATAAATTTGAGCAAAGAGAATATTTCTTTAGTTTGTATGTATGGTAAGATGTTAAGATATGGATAAATATAACGAAATGGAGCGACTATAAATAATACTTGAGGCACTGCTTATTTTGGTTTAAAACCAGCTTTTACTTTTTTTTTACTATTCAATAATTTCATCTTTTTCTATTTTTTTTATTTTTGGGCTTTTTTGCATTTTCTTTTTTTTCTCGTATTCCTTTGTATTGTCTGTAATGGGCTAACATGTTTTTTTATTTTTATTTTTTTTAAATTTAATTATGCCAAATAAGTCAACTAAATTACAGTAAAAAAAGTCAACTACAGTACAAAAAATCATAAACTAACGCTATTCCTAACGCCCCTTGAAGCAAATCAGGGGTTCAAATGGAACTGTGGATCCAACTAGTGAATTAGCGGGATCGTGTGCTTTTAGTCCAATCTTTTGTGATATACAGGAAGCACTAAGATAGATGGATTTGATAGCTAGAAACCAAAACTCAAAAGAGTCTTCTCACCTATAAGCATCTCAACACGATAGATGAATCTTGCGATTTAGCGAACAAGCACTAGCACCATAGTTAGAAACTGGCATACCAAGATGAATCTCTCATTGGAAATTCACAATAATGTATGCACAATGTAGTTGTCAATCATAGCGATTTTCTGATTTATTCAACTCAATCTAATATCGTAGATAATATATCTCATCTCCCTTACAATGGACGTGGTATATGGCTTATATAGTGTTGATGAAACTTAAAAACCCAAACCATTTTCTAATGTTATATGGTCGTGCAACTCATATATCAAAAATAGAAGGCAAGTATGATACAACCAAATAATATTGATTGACCCAACTGTGATCAATATGATAGAACAACATGGTACATCAACACAATACAACATCATTTTTTGATCGACCCAACTATGATTAGTAGATAATAGGAGTCACCTTGCTGCTAGTGTACTTCTCCTCACAGAGAGAGTCCTTCCATGATACAACCAATGTAATGTTGGTCGTAGCCCTTCTGTTCCTTGACCTCCTGACCTCTTCCCACCAAATTGCAGAAAGAACGAAACTAACCAAGCTGAGAGCAAGAAATCCAAGTTAATTTTATAATAATGTTTCGTGAAAAATAGGGAACGAGAGAGGGGAGGGAATTATTTATCCCTTCCTGTTTCGTGGAGGAGTTGTAGTAATGGAAGAAGAAGTGGAAGAAGAGCTACCGCTTATGTAATGTTGAAGGAGGCAACCACTGGGCGTGCACACTTGTTCATTTCTTCCAACCACCATACAGTCAAGTTGGTTGTTTCGCAAGGACTGTGATGTGCAGTCGAGCTGCGTCATTGTCCAAGAAGTTGAAAGTAGTTGGCGATCATGTGTCATCGTGGAGGTGGGCCAGCGTGTGATTCCACATGGCATGGCTATGGAATGATGGGTCCGTCAGATCCTCCACATCAGGGTAGAGAACATTGATATCGAGGATGATGACCCTGAGATAATCATACACATTAATGATATACATTTCCCTCTAAACATAAATAGATGCTACTAAAGGAATTTATATGCATGCCATGCTGTTCATTTTTCTCCTTATTTTCAGTCAAATCAAAGCCCAGGTTTCTTTGTGTTAACACACTCAGGGACTGCTCAATATGGATTCTCAACGTAGCGTTCGGCGACCAGTTTCCTGTAGCAGCGATGGAAATCACTGTAGCACTTTTGTCCTTATTCAAATTTTTTTGTTTTTTTAGTATTTTTGTGTTTTATTTTTTTTCCCGTATTCCTTTGCATCGTTCGCTCTAGATTAATGTGCCACTTTTATTTTTACATTTTTTAGATTTAATTATGCCCAATAAGTCAACTCAGCTACAGTAAAAAATCAGCTAGGTACAGTAAAATTTTAGCAAAAACCAAAAGTCATCGCTATTCCGAACGCCCCCTCAAGACCACTACAGAGTCTGTCATTGAAGAACTGAACAAAATACATAAGGTACTTCATAGTGAAAGTTTGGAGTCTCATGCACAAATTACTCATAGATGTAGAGGAAGTTTTATAAAAAAAAAATAGATGTAGGGAAACTTGTATAATTTTGTTTGAGAGTTTAGAATTTGCGTTATTAATTATTGGAGATCCATTACAACTTACGAACACTTGGCTAGTTTATATGTAATATTTTAATATGTTGATGATGGCATGGAAATATTAATCAAGTTTAAGTCAACATTACGTGCATCATGTTCACGGACATTTTTGTTCAAATTCGATGGTTTCTACAAATCACGACGTGTTTTTTCAAAAAAATATTATAAAAAGATTATTTAATAAAAATGTTCCGAATGCAAGGTGTTAACGGAAAATCTAGTACTCAAGAAACAAAGAAGGCAACCGGCATGCAAGCCTGCAATGCAAAAGTATCCTACTGCCCTACATGCAACCGCCAACTACATGCATGCATCTTTGCTCGTTCCCGATGCTTCTGTCTCATTGTCTCTCTGAGCTTTTTGCTGCGGCCAAGAACACCAGTCACAAAACTCAAACAATCCATTCATTCGTTACAAACAAACCATTGGGCCCGTTTGCTAATGCAAGCTAGCACAACCCAATCGGTTGTCACATCAAATGAATTCTTACATGAATTTGGATTCGATGTTTCCACTTCGGATGATTTACAGAGCAAAAGACGGAAAAGCCTTAAAATTTTGAAAGGAAATGGCGGAATGAAGGGAGAAAATGAGAGAGTTTTCTCATAAACAACTTAAAAAGAATCTTAACACAAACCTCTTATTTTGTTTCAACTAATTTATAATAATGCATAAAACTTGCACTTTAGGCAACCGTTTTCTAAATAAAGAATATTTGTACATAAGCACATATCTTAAGAAGGATAGTCCGTTTTCAGCACGTGATATGTACATAAATATATCAATATTTTAGTAGTAATTGTACTATAAACCAGCATATAGGATAAAGACTATGTGATTTGTAAAAGTGAAAGTATCCTATGCACATGGACAGCTGAGTGCACTCATGCAGTCAGCGTATGTAGGCCATCCGATCTACATCTAACGATTCAGATCTATGTGTGGGTTTTTTTTTTCAAAAAATCGTCCGCCACGCAAGATCTCTTCGCAAATAAGCCCCTGAGCCACTCGTTTCCTCCCGGAGGCATCACCCGATCCTCTTCTCCTACAGGCGTTGCCCACCCCCGCCCCTATCCTCCCCGGAGCCACCGCCCGCCCCTCTCCTCCCCTGAGCCGCTGCTTGCCCCTCTTTGCCCCCGAGCAGCCGCCCGTCTCTGGCCCTGAGCAGCCTCACCTCCACCCTTCTCCGGCCCCTCTCCACCTCTAAGCCACCCCAAGCAGCCGCCCCCTCCACCCCTCTCCACCCCCGGGCAGCCGCCCGCCTTCGCCCCTCTCCGGTTCTAAGCCACCCCCCGAGCAGCGTCCCCCTCTCCACCCCCGAGCAGCCACCTGCCTCCGCCCCCAAGCAGCCCCGCCTCCACCCCTCTCCGACCGCAAGCAGCCGTCCGCCCCTATTTGCCCCCAAGTAGCCCCGCCTCCACCCCTCTCTGACCACAAGCAGCCGTCCGCCCCTCTTCTCTTAGAGGCGTCGCCCGCCGCTGCCCCTACTTCCCGGAGCCGCCTTCACCCTGCCCCTCTACTCCTCGGAGCCACCGCTCATGCCCATAACAATCAGATCATCTATAGTATTCTTGCACAAGCAGCAACAAGCATAACATAACCACAATCTAATACTGTTCAATTTGCACCAAGCAATCAACACTTTAATGGACCCAAGCATTCAACAATTGCATTTACCATTCGCCTCATAATAACAACATATATATATATATATATATATATATATATATATATATATATATATATATATATATATATATATAGAAAAAATACTTTCTGCACCCGGGTGTAATTACACTCACCCCTAATATACCACCTAAACGAACTTGAAATACTTCTTTATCACTTTGGATATACTCGTATACTAATTATAAGATACTTCAATGTGAACCACATAAAAAAATTACAAGGGAGTCCATAGTTTTTAGCGTATTTTGTAAATACCTTCATATACGCACATAAAAAGGAGTATGTCAAAAAAAATCTACATACTATCTCTGTAAAATTATTTATACCACCTAGATGATCTTAAATACTCATATACTGTACGTACATACCCTCCGTTACGTGAGATACTTCCTACGGTATGAGATACGACATAGGGTGTAATTACACCCGGGTGTAGAAAAGAGACTTCATATATATATATATATATATATATATATATATATATATATATATATATATATATATATCCATTGTTCAATATTCTCATGGCTCCAGTACAAGAAATAGAAGACTTCCAATACATATATATTGTCATACTTGGGCTGGATCTGGCCCAGTCCAGCATAGATCCAATCAGATCTGGCCCAGTCCAGCATAGATCCAGTCAGCCCAGCCCGTGTCCGTGGGCTATAAAAGGAGGAAGTCGAGTGAGGGAGGAGGCACTGTGTGCTTATCCGAACGCTCTCCTTTCCAGCTGTCCTCCCTTGTGCTCGCTGCAGCTGCTGCGCTCACTGCTTCCCCCATCCGCGTGCGCCTCCTCCCCATGGTTGCCGTCGTCGCCAGCACCGCTGCCCTCTCCCGTGCCCCCCCTTTTCCCTACCCCGCTTCACCGCCGTCGCTGCTCCCTTACCCTGTCGTCTACTCGCCACACAAGGAGGTGAGAGGGGGGGGGGGGAACGGGAGCCAACCCGGGTTCAGCCGTGGGAGGAGAGGAAGAGGAGGGAGCCGGGTGTGGAGAAGTAGAGGGCATCGCCAGCATCTGAGAGGAGAGGAGGGAGCCATCGGTGTGGGAAAGAAAAGAGGGGAGGAGTGGCACGCGTGAGAAAAAGAGGAAGGAGGAGAAGGAAAAAGAAACAAAGGAAGAAGGGAGGAGGTAGTCAGGTGTGAGAAGCAAGGAAGAGGAGAGAAGAAAAGGAAGGGAGCGGCCAGGTGAGGAAAAGAGAAGAGAAAAAGAAAGAAAAAAAGGAGAAAGAAAAGAAAGAAGAGAGAGGGAAAGAAAGGAAGAGGAAAAAAAAGGGGGGATTGTTAGATCCGGTGCCAGATCTACCAGATCTGTCCCAAGGATGATAGATCGGGGCCTGATCCAGTCGTCGGGTTCGGGTATCGGTTCGAAAACCCCTTTTCAGTTATTTGCCGATTCTTGTGTAACCTAGTACGCCGATTAAACACTGGGACAACGGAGAGGTGTCCGGTGAGAGGGAGATCGGCTATACTGAGTTTATGCGTAAAAGCAACGTTATTTGCTTGCATGTGTGTATATCGCGTTAGCGATGTATTAAAATGGTGAATGTTTGTACAGGTGGCGGTTCGAGTCAGGTGCAGTCCACGCACCGTTTGCCAAGTTAACAGGTAAGTGCATGTTAAAACAATAAATAGTTTTGGACGTTTGCTATCTATGTTTTCATGCCATGGTCTATCGCATGCAAGAGATGATGTATGTGATTATGTGTTAATCATATCTGGAGAAATACAGTTTATGAGTAAATAGTCTCATTTAAAAAGCATTGCATCATGCAATGTACATAAGAGCCAGGTCGGTGAGAAAGTCTTATGACTAGTCCGGAGTGCTCTTAAGTAAGTCTTATAGAGGTAGACACCTCTACGGGATGGAGGGAGAGGGTTACATCGACGGGTGTACCATCCGCTATACCGGTATAAGCTACAGTTACAGTTGCATTGCATGTTATTGCATTGCATGAACAAAGATACAGACAGTGATACAGTTACAGAGATTCGATTTACAGTTTACAGTTGCAAATGCATTGCATTTTTAATTCTCTGCAAACAGAGTGATACAGACAGTGGTACAGTTACAGAAGTTTGACTTACAGATTACAGCTTACAGTGAATAGGTTTTTTACATTTCTGAGAGAGATTTGCGATGTCTGATGAGTTCGACTTATAGTTCACGATTTACTGATCGATTGGCTTCTGATTTCTGATATATGTGATTTACAGTTACAATAGATTTCATTTACAGCTTACAGCTACAGTAGATGCGATTTACAGTTCACAGTTATAGGACTGATTCACAGTCCACAGTAGACATGATCTACGGTATACAGCTGTAGAACTACTGGATTACAGTTTACAGATAAGGAATGATGTGCTATTTTATCGTACGCTTGCTGAGTCATCGGACTCATCCTTATTTTGTTGTCTTTTTTTAGGATGATTCGGAGTGACGGCATACATGGATATGAGAGTAGTTCCTTTTGCACTGCACATATGGAATAATGGCTTAGTTCTACACTAAGCATCCTATGTAAAACTTATGTTTAAAAGTTTATGTAAACTTTCTAGTTAAGGCATGCTTTCGTTTGAAGAACGTTTTCCCATGTTAATACAGTTCTAGTGCGTTATCGCTGTTTGTGGTGCGCTTTTGTGAGACAGTAACAGGTGGTGGTAACATCTTGGACCCTGTGGAGGGTCGGGGTGTTACATATATGTTCAGACTTTACATGACAACAACAATTCTCACTCTTAGAAACTAGACATTCTCAGTTAATATGCCACCGAATGTGGCACACACAGTTTTAACAATTCAAGATTGGAGATAGTTTAACACAATTTTACTTGTAAACCATCCAAGACCGGAGATGGAAGAGGATGTTTATCTCAGTTTTTTTGTTGGCGCAGTTGGCACAACGAGACATCCAGAGTCCTTGTTGGGGTCCAGCTACAGAGTGGTCCTTGATGGTCGTTTTGAGACGCAGGCACCCATCCAGCTTCCCTTTCCATGCTTGTTATTACAAACGAAATTATGGCACAAGGGCTGGTTGATACAATAAACACTACAGCTTCAGAGTGAAATATACAACATAGCAACCTTCTCGTGGCAGTTGCACTAGGTTTATCTTCCAAGTGCGAGGGGTGGGGCAATTAATCGGGCGCTGGGGTCCTTGCCATCCATATGTACATCGGTCACAGCAGAATCATGCAACTCTGAGCTGCCTTTTCTGTAGGAGCCTGCACACAAGAATTGCTGTGAGCTCAGTTATGCTTTCGGTTGTGCAAATAAGAACACATCCAAACCTCACTTCAGTCATACAGATAAATTCCAGGAACAAACAGTAAACTATAGGCAGGAATCAACTATGATTCTACCAACTACTGAATCAGATTATTCACATGTAGTTTCATTTTCTCAGGGCCTGTTAACATGTAGCAGAAAGTCTTTTCCAATTGAGGAAAATAGATTTTCAAGATGTTAAGAATCATAAAAAATATTAAAGACATAAGATAAGTTCACCAACTCCATCTCAAGCATTGCAGACAAGCACATATGCAATTTCCATGTGTATTATCCTGAATTTTGGTATTACATATTGGTTCTCACCACATCTGTTCACACAAAGTAGCAAGAAGCGCATCTGAGGAGAGAGGTGCTTATAGAACAATAACTTCCGGCATACTTAACATGACAAGTGACAAGCATTCAATGGAAGCAGAACTGTTGGTAACAAATGATATTAGGATAACCTCTGGTGTTGTTCTCCTTTGGCCGAATGTGAAAGATTACCCAGCACCCTTCGAAGTGTGTGAAATAGCCAACCTATCAAGCGCCCTTGTGCTGAAGATGGGTCTAATTATGGTGGTCTGAAGTTATTCACATCATAGCAACTCAGACAATTAGTGGATTTGATGCCAACCTTATTGTAACAGAATAACCTATAAATGCTTGACACTAGAACATGAATATTATTTCGAGCAAAGTAGCAAATAATGGCCCATAAGAGGAAGTTTCCAACATCCGTAGTTAAAATGTTAAACACCACAATGCTTATAAATTAGTTCCTAAAAAATATAAATCACCTTACCCCTGGCAATGGAGCAAAAACTAATCAGGTCTCTTCATCATCAGAAACTAGAGTGGGCGGGCGGGGGCTCCGGGGAGGAGGAAGTAGGTGGGTGGGGGCCGAAGGCAGCTCCGGGAAGTAGGGGGCGGGGGCGGGCGACGCCTCCGGGAGAAGAGGGGCGGGCGGCTGCTCGGGGCCGGAGAGGAGCGGAGGCAGGGCTGCTCTGGGGCGGAGAGGGGCGGGAGCGGGCAGCGGCTCCGGGGAGGAGAGGGGCGGAGGCGGCTCCGGGAAGTAGGAGGCGGGGGCGGGCGACGCCTCTTGGGAGAAGAGGGTCGGGCGATGCCTCCGGGAGGAAATGACTGGCTCGGGGGCTAATTGGCGAAGAGATCACGGCGGGCGGTTTTTTGAGAAAAAACCACACGTAGATCTGGAATGTTCAATACAGATCGGACGGCCGACATGCACTGAGTTGTTTTTTTATTAGAACAGTAAGGGAGAGCCCTACTGAATTTTTTAAAAAAGAAGTTACAAATTTATAAATATTACAAAAGAAAAAGAGGACCGGACCCCAAAAAGAAAGAAGTAAAAAGACTCATATAAACCAAACAAACAACAAAGAAACAAAAACAAAAACCTAGCTCAGGGTTGACAAAAAAAACTAGAGATAAGCATGTTGTAACAAAAAAAAAACTAGAGATAAGCATCTTGTAACCAAGCATTGAGAGGTTCAAAGTGTCTATTTTACCTTTGTAAAAAGAATAAAGATTGTGTTACTACTGCAGAAAACGTTATCACAGATAGTTCAAAAATATCATCACAGATGGTTTCGTGAACCGTCTGAATTTATGGGTCAGTAATGAAATGAGGTCATGACAGACGGCTTTTGAACCATCTGTGATGCAACTATCACAGATGATTTTAACTACAAACCGTCTGTGATAGTTGATTATCACAGACGGTTTCGACTCGAAACCGCCTGTGATAAATAAGTATCACAGACAGTTTTAGTTACAAACCTTCAATATCACAAACGATTTGTAGTTGAAACCATTTGTAATACTTACATATCACAAACTATTTCTACTAGAAACCGTCTATGATATTCTCTTCTTTTCCTAATCTATTTCTGTTTATTGGTTAGCTTTAGGAATTGCTAGTCATACCCTCTGAAACAAGTAGATCAACACAGTATACATCCAATTCACATTCATTCATTTCAAAAATAAAAACATCTATTTCACAAATCAATTAATTGAAATAAAATAAATTATCCATTAACAAATACACACATGTACAATTAAAGCCAATCTTATCCCAATCAAAATTATTCTATATTGTGAAACTCTTCATCTGATTTTATAACTTTAGATATCAAAAAGTGCACATACTCTCCTCAAATTTGTATGAGTTCAGCCTGTTCTAACGCATTTATAGCGATGGGCGCAACCTGTCAATATAAATATCAATGTCATGCGTACATATATAACTTGATAAGTATGAAATAATTATTGCAAAATTGACAAACCTAAGAATCATTGATTTTCGAGGAATCGAGGAGTAGTTGTATATGGCAGCAAACATAGAATCCACAGGTGTTGCTCGGCTGCTGCTGATGGCACTACAAAAATAGAATTTGTTAATTCGAGATGTATTAATACAAAGTGTTATATATGATTAATGTGTACTACTGAATACCGAAAATTTTTAACCATGTTACAGGGCATTAGTCCCTCCCTTCGATTTCGTACCTCTCCAACGTACGTGGTGAACGACCTACGTGATTCCAAATAGTTAGCCTTAGTCATTAGGAAGGAAAGAAATACTATAATACAGTTATGTATAGAGAAAATGTATTTACCATTCGATTAATCGTTCGACAACTATGAAGTTTATTTTGTTCTTCTTTAGGGAATTAAGGTATATTATCTTGTTCTATTTTTTGTATTATTACAATTAGAATTCAGTGGAACCTACACATGTATGTCGTCATAGTCTTTAAACATAATCTCGTGTTGCTTATAAAGGCGAAATCAACAAGTATAGCCACTAGTGCAGCACTTACCCCTTGCGTCCCTTCGGCTTATGGTCTGTTCCATATATTATGTATGTAATCTCTGGTAACTCAGTCTTAGAGTTAGGAGGCGCTCTTTTGGGATGATTATCGACTCGCCTAGCATGAATTTCCAAGCCAATGGCAAGTAGGGGATATCATCATCGGTCTTCGTTGATTTGCCTTTGTTGCCTCGGCTGTAGGTCGACTTCACGATAGTCGACTGTAAAGGTTGCTCCTCTTCGTCATAATTGGTCCAACGCGCATACCCTTTCGAATCAAGTACACTTTAATTTACGCTCGATTCTTAAATATCTTAGATTCTCGCAGTCAATACATAGATAGAACATATATTCCATCCCCTTATTTAATATATCCTCATCGACAGCTCTTGTAAAAACAGACACACTATTAATGTACCATTCACTCATACGGTTCGCAACATACATCCAGTTTCAGTCCTATGTTATGTATATATATAACAATTTAGTATTAAATATTAAATTAATTAATTAGTATACTATACATATACCACATGTAGGGCTGTAAAAAAAACTCGAGACTCGCGAACTACTCAAGTTTGACTCATTTTAGACTCGATTCGAACTCGGCTCGAGCTCCAAACGAGCCGAACTTGAGCCTGATCTCAAGCTCGCGAGCTTCAACGAGCTAAGCTCAAATAGCTCGCGAGCTTGAGATTTTTTTATCCCATTCTCGTATCCCGCCGCGCACTCCCGCCCCCCACGCCCGAATCCCCCCGCCCGAATGGGCCCCGCCCCGCACTCCTGCCCCCCGCCCGCTCCTCGCGCCCCCCGTCCGAAGTCGCATCCCCCGTCCCTCTCCTCGCGCCCCCCGCCCGCTCCTCGACCCCCCCGTCCCTCTCCCCTCCTCTCCCCACCCCATCCCCTCCTCGCGCCCCTGCACCCCCATCCCCCTCCCTCCTCTCCCCCTAGCGCCGCCCCTCCTCGCCCTCCTGCCGCCCCTCCTCGGCCCCGCCGCCGCCCCCCACCCCCGTCCTTCTCTCCCTGTCCCCCTCCTCTCCCCGGCACCCCTCCTCTCCCCCGCCGCCGGCGCACCTCCTTGACCCGGATCCGGCTCGACCACGGCTCCCCCGCGCCTCCGCCAGCAGGTACTCCCCCCCGAGTCCGTCCCCCACTCCTCCTCCTCTCCCCTCCGAGCCTACACGAGCTTCTCGAGCTTGTCCGAGCCGAGCTCGAGCCCAGCTTGAAGCTCGACGGCAATCTCAAGCTCGCTCGAGCTCGGATCGAATTTCTATAGAGCTCGAGCCGAGCCAGGTCAAGCTCACTTGAGCTCGGCTTATTTACAGCCCTAACCACATGCATTGAGGCTTTGCTAGCTTAACACAAAAGCCATTTTTCCGAGAACCAGTTATAACCAACAATTTTGACCAATTTAGCATGCCCATATGACGGGAACTGATTATGAATGGCCAAGTAGATCTAAATCATCTTCAATTCCAGTTACTAAAAGTTAGATTTAAATTTTAATGCAATGAGGAACAAATTACATTACTAACCATAGGTAGTCAAAAACTTGATGAATTTTTAATCACTATTGTCAAATAGCCTCCTTTCATCGAATGGCCTGAAAGCCTTACTTCTAGCTCAAAGCAGCAGTCTAGATCTAGAATTCAAGACAGAGGGTCCACGATTCTGCGCGCAATTAATATAGTGGAATTATCACAGATGATTTTTTAATAAAAACCGTTTGTGATGACTTAATTATCACATATGGTTTGTATTATAAACCGTATGTGATAATTCACAGACGATTCAAACTAAAAATCATCTGTGATATTTAGTAATATTACAGACAGTTCATGATAAAAACAGTCTATTGCTTCATAGACTGTTTTGCTATGAACCGTCTGTGATATTAAATCTTCACAAACAGTTTTTAGCTCTGGCAACAACGCAGACGGTCTCTAAACTAAAACCATCTATGATAGTATGCAACATATACGGTTTTACGAAATCGTCTGTGATATTGTGTCTAGTATTAGGCTTTCTGTAGTAGTGTGTGTTATTAGGGGTTAGTGTGTGTGCGTGTCAGGGGGCACTTTTACCAAAAAAGGCAGGTTGAAGCCCCCTGCAAAATGGTGGACAACAGCTAAAACAAATTCATTGCAGCATATCAACTTTACACAAGAAAGTTGTACAATAAATTATGGCATGAGTTGAAATCAAAATACATAAAGTTAACTTTCTCGAATTTATTTCTATCTTTTCTCATAAATAATATTTAAAAACTATACACTCACACGATGATGTTATAAACGAGTTACATTTCAATATAACGATATGGTAATATGCAATAAAGAAATAACCTGAGGTCTGTCGTGTGGAATATTTCCCACGATTGACGTCAGTGAGATTCCAAAGTGGCCGGTTTTGGTCATTTGGTGTGTCCTATGTGTGCACCTATTTTTGGAGTCTTCCAGCGGCAGCTGGCATAGGTGTGCACCATGCATGCATGGTTTGACAACTTTAAACTTTCCTTTGTTGGAAAGAAAGCATCTAAGTGCACATGGATCATGATTGTAGTAATATTTTTTCAAAGATGATGGTGCATCTAGTGCACATGGATCATGATTGTAGTAATATTTTTTCAAGGATGATGGTGCATCTAGTGCACATGGATCATGATTGTAGTAATATTTTTTCAAGGATGGTGGTAGTAATATTCAAATGTAATATCTAGATAATTGATGAAATAAAGTGAGGAATTTTTCATGGGCAGTATAAAAATCCTTAAATACTCTTTTTTTTGTTGCAAAATATTCTTTGAAGAACAAAAGCGCACGTTAGATTTGCTTTCAATTATTTATAATTAGTGGCACAAATCATGTGAAATTTTGTATGGTGCAAACTGGCATTGGTTCTAATCTTTGCATTTTGCTTCGATCTCTCCGGATCCATTAAAATGAGGTACATCACGTACGAAGATATACCACCTTACGAACTTGGTACTACTCGAATCGTTGGATCTAAAACTAACTTCACCATTACCTTCCATTGCTTATTAGCTGTCATCTCCCATTCTAGTGCCATATTGATGTGCACATAAAGCTACTACTACTAAAGTTTTCTTCACCTTCCTTCCAAATACCAGCAGAGCTCGAAATAAAAAACCCACTAGAGCGCATACAAGTATATATCTGAAGGACCATGTGAGAAGGTTCTGTTTATTGTTGTGATGAACCATGGCAATGTTTGTAGAGTGGTCAATTGGTTTTGCGAAAAAGTGCATTTGATTTAGGCTGTTTTTTGGAAGTGTCAGGAAAATCAGAACTACCGCAGGTGTTTATATGATAGCACCGGCGTTGTGAGCGTGGTAATACCACAGAATGGTAGTTCCAGTCAGAGCTGTGGAACGTTTTTTTTTCCCAAAGAGGTCTAGTTCGGGTTTGTAAGGTGCATAAGTACTGCTTTGGGGAGCGGTACTATCGCAATGCGATGATACCGACGTGAGAAGAGCGGTACTACCGGATTTCGTAGAAAAATTGGATTTTGGGTTTTGAGTTGAGAGGACCTTGTGGTTATGGTATGGGTGTTATTGCTTATGTGCACATAGATTTATTGTTTGATTCTAAATTTAGGATTAATAATTTGGTTGCATACATTTTGTACGGTGCATTGTATGGATCAATTGATGAATTGATGACTTTATGTATTGTGCAGTACTACGTGACTGTTTGCTTGTTGTTATTGGTTGTAGGATTTCGGAGCTAAGTCAAGGTGAGACGTAGGAGGACCGGGACTAGATATATGGCGGTGCTGAGCTCCAGAACGGTCAGAAAGATGCCGAGGATGTCCGAGGCTTGCAGGGTGGTTACAATCCGAGATAATGATCAGAAACCAGAGCGGGAACTACCGGTTGTGAACATGATGGGCAATGGCAAAATGGATCGAGACTAGTCTCAGGGAGGAGTTGAGGTCCAGACGATCGAGGAAGCCAGGTGCCATCATGTGTGAGAAGAAGCATGTGGTGTGCTAAGTGACTTAGGTTGTTTGCAAGTGAGAGCGGTTCGGTGGGATTCGGACACATGAGAGGTTTGACGGCAAGTCATTGGGGCCACATGAAAGATGGCGAAGCATGGGTGATGCTTCATGATAAATTGCCCAATACTAAAAAAGTGATTGTGTGTGAAATCACAGCATTAATCTAAGTGGTTTAGGTCTTATATGTGCTAAAAATGTGAAGTGAATCAAGTGTGATTCACTATTGGGTTAATGGTTGTAAATCGCTTTGAGAAGCATGCGTAAGAGGGTAAAACCTGGTGTTAGGTGGGGTTAACAGGTTATCCCCGGTTTCAGCCTAACGGATAGATCTATTAAGTTTTGATTCAGGTCTTGAGACTATATAAGGGGAGGAGAGGCAATGGCTAGGGTTTGAGAATGTTGGCTAAGCCTTTTGGTGTCTAGCTCCTCATCCTTCCTATAGGAGATTAGGGTTCCTTAGGTTGGAACCTTATGTATTTGTATTCTAAACTTGGAGCTCTGCTATCATAAAGAATTAGCTATAAAATCTACATTCTCAAGTGGTAATACATTAATATTTAATGATCTCTTTGTCTATTTCTCGTTTTGATTGATTTGCTCTTGTTTTGGTTGGTTTTGATATCTCTTCTTCTCTCTTCTTGATCTTGATATACCAAGGATATAATTGAGATAGAGATAACCTCTGGTTTCAATCTTTTATCATCTAGACACTTTGATAGCGAGTTCCTGAAGAAACCTGATTTTCCTTGATTTTGGTCTCATCGCGTGATTTCTTGTTTCAAGGGTTTTTGGGTCGAGTTCTTTGGTGTCCTAGCTTATTGTGATATGTGAAAATAAATCTAGAGCCATGTTGGCCATCATCTACCCACGAGCAAGTTGCATTCACCATTTGGGGTTTTGGCTCAGTTTTGGTGTAACCTTTCAATAAACTGAAAAAGATCTCAACTTTGATAATGATTTTCACAATCGTTTATTGGAATATGTTCTTGATATACTAGAGAAGATCCTTGCAAAATTTCATATCATTTGGATCTACGAGTCAAAAGTTCCATCAATTCTTGTTTTTTAACTCGTGCTGAAATTACTGTTCTTTGAGGAAAGGTAGTTCTGCAGTGCAAATAGAGGTACTTTTAAAAATCGGTAGTACCGCAGTTATAAAAGTCGTACTTTTAAAAATTGATAGTACCACAGTTATAACATCAGAACTACCAATTTTGCTGATTTTTCTCCAAAATTTCAACTTGTCTTGCTTGTTTTGAGATGGTTTCTCAACCTAATCTTCATAACTTTATAGCTATTGAAGTAAAGGATGGTTGGAATTCTTGGAGGAAAATTAAAAAGCAACATTCACCCCTCTCTGTTGCCATCTTCGATCCTACAATATCATAGAGTTTCGAAAAAAAACCCTTAGAACGTGTACAATCGTGTGATGTCAATTGTCTGTAAGCCTTGCCACATAGGATAGGGATGGTGTGGAGAAAAGAGATAGAGCATAGAAAATTAGTCCGTCTCTCATACAATAGTTGACTATAATACAAGAAACAAGATATATTATACATGAAGAAGTTGTTTATAGAGACATATAAAAAAGACAACCTATTATAGAAGCTGTCTTTAATACCTTCTATAGATGATATAAAGGGTATTATAGATAACAGTTATCTATATCATTGTATATACCATAAACACATTGACATTTACTTAAAAAATCTGCAGGAACTTGGGAGATGGAATTTTGGAAATGATCCCACTCGCTAGAACAGGGTAAACGTGTAATTAGCCTAGTACAGGAAAACTTTCTGGATCTGCGTGCACAGCATGAATGCTACTCTCCCTAATACTCGTCCTCGCCGCCGCACATCCACCCTCAAGAAATCCAGCCATTTCGCCAGTACTCAGTAGTCAGTACTGTATTTTTGGATATTAATTTGGGCATTGCGAGTTCCCGGTCGCGGAGTATGCTGATCACACAATATGTTATTCCATTAATTTACATATGCAATCAGAATAACGAGCAAAAACACAAAATAAAATGCTTTCCCTGTACAAGTGGATTGTATTGGATGAACATATATATTTGCATGCGGCTCATCTTAGCTGAGGTCCAAAGTAATCCCGTTAACCGGGGGCTTGAAAACACGAAGCCGGCCCGTTGTATTGAATCCATTCTGTAGAGTGAGGTGATTGATGGTTAAGACTTGAAACCTAGGCACATCAGCTAACAGAAAGACCACATCACGCATGCACGAACAAGCCAGGCAATGGTCTAGCAATTCGCACTTGCATGGCCTAAACCTTTACTACACACTGTGCTCACTCCTGCTCGCTGTACTCCACTCTTCTCTTTCAGTCTCTCTCTCTCTCTTCTCTTCATATTTGACCACCGCCCCTCTCCACCAAGCACATCCTCCTCGGCCTCCCTCCCTCTCTCTCTCTCTCTCTCTCTCTCTCTTCATCCCTCTCCCCAAAGCAAAGCAGGCGTACCCCTCTCTTTCCACCCCATCCCTCCGCCCCGCACAAGACACAACTCGATCCTCCTGCTCTTGTACCACCACCACTGCCCTGCCCCATGGAGCCCAGCCCGCCTACCACGGCGACCGAGGCGACGAGCAGTGGCGGCGGAAGAGGCCGGAAGGGGAAGGCGGCCGGGAAGGGCGGGCCGGAGAACGACAAGTTCCGGTACCGCGGCGTGCGGCAGCGGAGCTGGGGCAAGTGGGTGGCGGAGATCCGCGAGCCGCGAAAGCGCTCCCGCAAGTGGCTCGGCACCTTCGCCACCGCCGAGGACGCCGCGCGGGCCTACGACCGCGCCGCGCTCCTCCTCTACGGCCCGTGCGCACACCTCAACCTCGCCACGGCGCCGCACTCCCACACCCGCTCCTCCTCGGCATCGGCTTCCTCGAGCTCCTCGGCGCCCCCGCCGCTCCGGCCGCTCCTGCCGCGCCCACCTCACCACTCGGTCGCGGCGGCCTTCCACCACCAGTTCCACCTCCTGCCGCAGCGCGCGTCGCCCCTGCCCCCGCCCCCGCCGATGTCCTACGCCAGCACGGCCACCGCGTCCACGGTGACTACCACTGTGGCGCCACGGGCGGCGCCCCAGGAGGCGACCGCAGCGCCGGCAATGGGCTCTTCTGCGGTGGAGGTGCAGGGAGGGGCGCCGGAGGAGGCGGCTGCGGCGGCGGGGTGGGGGTACCACGGCGGCGAGGAGGAGGACTACGCGGCAGCGCTGCTGTGGAACGAGCCGGACCCCTTATGGTTAGATCTCTTCCTGAAGTGACCATAAGATCGAGCTCTTGGCTCAGTTAGCTTGGGGCTAGCTTGGTGTTTCAGCTGAGAGAGTGTCCATGGTGGATGCATGCATGTGTTTGCAAGCAAGCAAGCACAAGGCAGATATGGGCTTACTATTTGCAAGCAGGCAAGCACAAGGCGGATATAGGCTTACTAGCTAGGGTTTCTGATTTGTTTGTACTAATTATTCTATTTTTAGTTTTTTTCTTCCTTTTCCTTTTTTTTTTCTTGTTGGGGTTGGCTTGGGGGTAATGAGGTGGTATTGGGAAGATTTAGGGCTTACTGGTGATTTAAGAATCGATTTCTATTCAGCTTTTTGCATGGATAAATGGATGCATGCTAATGACATATATACGAGATGTAAATTTTTTCCTTTCATCCTTGTGTATAGTATCTTACATAATTCCTTTTTCGTGGTGTATTTTACGAAATCCGATGGAGCTACCACTGATCCAAATTTGGTTACTAGCTCTAGCTGTTATGTTTTGTACCGCCAGTATCATGCACCGATCGCATCTAAGTCATGAACAGGGTTTTTTTTATCGGTTTTTATTTTTAACCGGAGGGGGCTGGTAAGTCCGGTTTGATCGGTTTTCGTTTTTTCGGAGAAATTTGGTCCGAAAAATCAAATAATATTTGAAATTTAAATTCATACCGGTCGATTATCGTCAATAACTGACCGAAAATCGGTTAAAAATATCGGCTGAAAAATTTGAAACAAATTCGGCAAATTTTTTTTTTTCTAAATTTGACAAAATTTATGTAAAACAAAATTTTCGAAATCAGTTTAGATTTCTACCGGGGGTCACCGATAAACCTGATAAAACCGGTTCCCGGCCGATAAAAAAACCCTGGTCATGAATGGTCAATCCGTACCTCGTGACTTCTGAAACATAGAACAGTGATTTTTTTGGTTTAGTTTAAACATGCGGCATACTAGCTACAAGGATTTTTTTTCTTTAAGAGAATAACTTTTGTTGATTAGATTAGACTTCAGTTTTATAATTAGTGCCACAAAATAAAGGGCTACATATTTTATCTTTTTTAAGAATTTGTAGCATATTTGTCTTTTTGTTAGCAGGTGCAAATCATCTATCATCATCGTGTGCTACTCACTCAAGTTATAAATACATGTGTTTTTGAACATTGACACGGTTGTCAAAACATAACTTTGGGTGCCATTAATTTCTATTTTATTATAGTTAGAACACCTAATAAAATTATAATATTATGATAATACTTTTCAATATAAATCTATATATATGATTTTCATGTATCTAATATAAATATTTAAAAAATATTGATAGTGAAAGTTTTTAAAGTTTGATTGCATGTACCCTAAAATGACATATATTTGTGATTGGGTGGAGTATTATGTAATAGTAGATAACCATTTTCCTATTTTTTGCGAGAATCTTTTTCCATTTAATTGTCAAACTATTTTATTTTTATTAATTGTAACTCATAGTTTATACTCCCTCCAGTCACAAAAGGAAGTTATTTTTGACTTTTCAAAGTCAACGATATGTCCCTTTGACCACTAAATTTTATTATCACATTTTTTTTTAAAAAATAGTAAAAGTGTTTTTCAACACAAATTCACAAATACTATTTTCATATATCCAAACTACATATTTTAGATAATACATTTGGTCAAAATCGATATGATTTGACTGCACGTATTCTAGGGTGACTTCTTTTTGAGATTGATGGGAGTAATTGTGTAATGACATATATAATATGCCTTGTTTATACAGAAAAATATAAACTAAATAATATAATATATGAGTAATCATGCTTTACATAATGATAATTTACAATAATACTGATAAATCAAATTTTAATCGGTTTTTTTATTGTTGTTTGAGTTGAAAGATTTTCATTCTTTGCATTGAAGAGTCAACGGGGAGGCCCAAGTGATGACCCACTATATATATGTCCAACGGTACGTTTTGATTTGGGCGGAGAGACCTCAAGTTTTGATGCTCCTGCTTCATAAGGTTAATTATTTACTTCCCCGTTCTAAGCATGTAGAGTTTGATGCTAGTAGTTGTGCCTGGTGAATGGTGGTGCATGATGAGTTATGTGTATTCATTGAATACTGTTTTTGAGCTTGAATGACTTCGAGGAGTAGACGCGTAGTACATGCATGCATGCATGCATGCAGGCAAAACATTAATATCGGGAATGGAAGTAGCTTAAGTGGATGACTAGTAATTTTGCGTGCTGGAGGGGTTTGGATGTTGTGAATCTTAATGCAGAGATCGATCAGTTCGTCATGTACACTACGCGCGCATTCCATGCATGCAGCAAATCCTGTAAATATGATGACTGAGAACTGTTGGATGATTAATTGTTGTATGTAAATATTGACCCTTAATTTCAGAGGCCGGCCACATGTAACAGTACTGCATATATACGACGCCTGTTCGCCGATGATAGTTTGCTACCCTTCAAGGAGAGTTTAGCACAAGCTGCCTGTACGAGATTGCTTCTTTAGGACAATAATTCAAATCGTCACGAGTCAACTTGTGAGCCAAATAGGTGATCGCTATCGATGCTTAGCGAGCTTTGTTCACAAGAAACCAGCGAGTTAATCAGACATATTTTTGACATTCAGCAGCTGGCTTTTGAGCCTAAGTATTAAGGTGGTGTCTAGCAGGCATTCGAGTGTTTTTTGTGGTTTAGGATACTCAGATTTTTTTAGATATGCTTAGAAGAGATTCGAGTATTTTTTATGGAATAGACTATCTACCACGCAAAAAGAAAATGCCTTTAATTTGCAGAATCCTCACCCGAATTGGATAAAACTAAATGTAGATGGTGTATTAATTTGTGGAATAGACACAAGTAGCTTAGCTAGCTGAAAAGAAATTGTCTAGGGGAGGCCCTAAAACTTCACCTTTTAGGGCCCCTGCTCAGATTTTGACACCTAGAAACATACAGATCTCAATGCAACTTTAATTCTCAACTAAAAGTCAATTCCCCTTCCTTCCCTCACCGGTTCCTTCCTCTCTAGTCCCCTCCCCACCTTGCTGTCATGGCTGCCCACCAAGAAGCAACCCGTGACCACCCCCTACCGTTACGCTCATCCCGAATGTGGGGGCTCCGCCTCCTCTCGTCCCATGGCAATGGCACACTCGACCGCCTCATGTGAGACTCCAACACACCCCACCCCACTCCCCACCATAGGACAACATCATGCCTCCAACTGGCAACCTGCCTACCACACCTCCTCTAGTGCCACTAACATCGACCATGGCCGCTCCGCAATGACGACGTTGCATTCGTCGCCACCAGCACCAGGGTTAAATGTTTCGCTGTGAAAAAATATTCGGATGTCGGCAAAACAAATGAAATAACAAAATTTTGTTCCTTTTGGTCAAAATTTCAGACAGAATTTTCAAATAGAATTTGAATTTTGATCAAATTTAACTAAATTTTATATGAAATTTGAATAAATTTCAAATGGGGCCAAAATTTGGTCAAATAAAATTTGTTTTGGAGGGTGAAGAAGGGGCAAAATTTCACCCTATTTCATCCAAAACGATGACGCCTCGACAGCCGCTGGTTGGCCCGAAGCTGCCACCACAGCCGTCAGCATGTCTGAGGATGTCACCGCCCTGGCTACACCAGTGTCCATGCCTGAAGCAGGCCTGCTGACCACTCGGCTTGAAGCCACCAGCACTAGAAGTTGGCGCCTGAGGTCGCATCGAATCACCGGCCGCCGGGACTCACTATCGTCGAAGCCGTCGCCCTGCTTGCCTATTGCCAGAAGTCACCGTCGCTTGGCCGTCTCCGCACCTGAGGCTGCCCGTTGAGAGCCGCTGTTGGCCTTCTCTCAAATTCGACCCAAAGCCACCGGCATCACCTTGCCACTGTACCGCACCCAAAGGGCGGCCACCGTTTCCCGCACGCTTTCGGAGATGCCTATCGCTGCTTGGCCCTATCACTGGCAGGGGCCACCCGCACGACGCCCGGCTGCGCTCGTTGGAATTGTCGTCACCTCCCAGACGGGCTGCCATCTGAGCTCTAGCCACCGCCGAACAGGCTCTGAAAGCTGCCGCCACTCAGACGAGATTGGTGGCTAGGGTTGCCACAGGGACAAATGGGCTCGCGTTGATTTGGGCCAAACAAGCCGATTTCGGCCGAAAGCGAAAAAAACTAAAAGGAAAAGGAAAATCCGGTCGAAGGTGATTTTGCATTTTAGTTCCTGGACTTTTCGGTAAATGAAGAAGTGTGCTGAGAATGTGAAAGATAATTATGATTTTGATCCTGAAGTTCATCAAATTAACGACTAAGTCCATTAGACCGAATTTCTTTCCACATGATTTAATTCTTAGATTATTTAAGGTTCATTATAATCTAGTTAGCTTATGGTATCATTGTTTTATGTTTCTGGATTTATTTTTAGCATGTTATTTCTTCTTATTTATTAATTCTAAAAATTGCTTATTAATTAGCAGAAATTCACTAAAAATTGCTAGAAAATTTCAGAAAATTCTAGAAAATCCTACAAACATGGTTTTTAGGTATATAGCTTTCGTAAATCTGAGAAACCTTAGACTTATTACACTTTGGAAGTATCAAGTTTCTTTTATGGTTTATTTTCTAGCATTGTATGTGTGGGGATTTATTTAATAGGTTAGTAATTTTGAAAATTGCTTAAATGCCTCAATAATTATCAGAAAATCCCAAAGTTTGCTAGGAAAATTCTGGAAAATGATAAATTATCTACCGAATAGATAAAAATAAATCTTATTCATGAAGTGCACATCTTATCTTTTGCTGAAATTGTGCATTAGATAATTATTTTTTCAGATGCCATAAATATATTTAGTCTAAGTTGCTCTATTAAAGCCTTTTCCCTACTGAAGTGCACATCTTATCTTTTGCTGAAATTATGTATCAGATAATTATTTTTTCAAATGCCATAAATATATTTAGTCTAAGTTGCTCTATTAAAGCCTTTTCCCTACTGAACAGTTGCTTAATAGACACATTGCCAGTAGCATATGTTACCTCAAGTAAAATTAATTTATCATGCATGAAATAAATTTTGTGAATATTATGTCTGACATTTGAAAGGGATGATATGCCAAACCTTACTTGAAGTTATTAAACATGTGCTCTTAACATCTTTTATGCCTTAGTTCATTAGTTTGTTATTGCCCAGATGGCAATAGGAAAATTATCCTTCTTGAAGATATAAGGAATCTAGTCAAATGTTAAATCCCAGAAGGATCACATCGACTAAAAAACGCTATTAACCCCCAAAGACTTGAAGTCTATAAATACCCCCATCTTCTATATTACAAAATATATGTCAGTTTCGCGCCAATAAAATTTTACTCTTGAAGTAGTATAATAACAATTCATTGCTAAAAATCTGAGTTAATTCAAAGCAAATACTAGAAGGAGGTGCTCTCATTGGCAATTTTATAGTTGGCGTGAGGGGGGGGGGGGGCATTTGGGGCATATGAGGAATATTGGAACATTTGAGGCATAAGAGTCATGTCAAGTATAGTGGCATATCCAAGGTTAAATCCAGAAGAAATAAGCATGAAGCTATAAATTTGAGAGATAATTGAAATTGCTATCCATATTGTTGGCAAATCATTGCAACCCTGGAAGGGTAATTGATTTGTCTCTAGTAATATATTAGTCGTTAGCATGCAACCATGTATATGTGAATTACATGGTAGTATGAAGCTGCTGCGTATATGCCAGAATGGTACACATTAGAGTATACCATACCCATATGATATTACACATGTATTTTGGCAAATGCAATATGCAACTATAATGGCACTGTAAGCTATAGCCATTTGCCTGAAACAAATATGACTATCAAAATACTAGATAACCTATTGGATGTTAATGGTCCCAAATGATCTAAATCTATCATACTTATTTGGCATCATAAATTATAACAGGCATATAAATTATCTCTCAATTAATCATATATATTCCTAACGAATAATTGTTCCATTTGGAGGTTAAACTAGAAGTATATTATAGCTAAATATATTATATTCCATGCAGATTAATGGATGGTCATGTGGCAGTGTTGTATTTATGCTCTTGAAAGCATCCTGTAGATGTATATTATGCAATCAAAACATGTTGCATTAACATAAAACTTGAAGTTTGTGTGACCTAAATTTTAAATCAAAAGTATGAGTAATTGGATCATAATATTGGGCAATATATTAGAAGCTAGAATATTTTTTGCTGTCACAAATTAATAACCCATTAGATGTTTGGGATAACCTACTAGTAATAGAGATGTGTAGTTTTCATGCCACTACATTAATAAATATCTAGCTCACTGTATTAAGAAAAATCCCCTAATCAAGGATTAGTGCATATTAGGAGAACCAATCATTTTTCATATAATATCACCACCGTAGCATACACCATTCTAGACCACCACCAGTAATTGAGATAAAGATTAGATCTGAAATTCCATCTATCATGTGTCCATACTAAGGAGATTTTGAAGTATGCTATTAAGTAAGATCAAATCTTGACATTAGGGGGGGTGAGAAATGCCCAAAGTCTTTGAATGCCATGATATTTTTCTGAAGAAAAATCTTTAGTATATGGTTCACACACTAGCCAAGCTAAATTTAAGTTTAGTTGATACTCCTGTACGCTAGAAGCGGGTAGACTACTAGATTTCTTTCTTTCATTGCACGGAGGAGTTACAGAGTATTTACTTGAACTAAATATGTCGCTAAGTTTGGAATACCCTGGGTTGACTTATTGGTCAGTGATCTAAAATCTACGGAAACGCCTATAGATCCAAGGTCTTTTGACACTAGTGAAAATAATCGTTAAATACTTTTTAAATACTCTAGAAAAGAACTCACCTTGAAGGTGAAATACCTCATGAAAAGGATCATCATGAAGATGAAAACCCTAGTAACAAGATGCGCGCATATTACAATACTGGGGAACATGGAACAACCAATAATATTTTATTTGGGAAATGATGAATATTTGATTAACGCTAAAAGACACTCAATGAAAAGGATATTTGGAGAAAAATTATCAACAACTAGTTTGCCTCTAAAATTGCTAAAGTTTCTCGTAAGAGAACATAATTCCGGAAACAAAATCCATGGCCAAGCACTTGAAGTGTTCATATCGGGTAAAAATGAAAGGAAGCAATTGAGGCCGAACCATAATCGCAGATAAAAGTCTTGGAACCTGTTATTTTAGACTTGATGGGTCATTATGAAAAAATGATGTGATGAAAGCGATGATTCAAGGATCCCTGTAGAGATCGATATTCTCCTATTCTGAATGAAATAAAGTTCTATTATATAATAACTCTAGCAGATGGCATGAATAAGATATGTAGGTATCGGATTTCTGAAAATTCTTGATGGGATTCCTGAAGGAATCCAAAGCTCGATCTTTGAAAGACTCGGTGTTTCAAAAAGAATGTAAATTGCAACATGTATGTATGAATATAAAACTTATACCTGATAAATTCTCACTCAAAGAAAGAGTGTCTCCCAAAAGAGAGAATATTTCCCTAAGGAGAAATTAATTCACCAGTTGATTGAAAATACACCAATGATTAAGCGATCCCTAGAATTGGATAAGGACCCATCCAAGACCTAAGGAAATGGAATGAAAAAACTAAAGACCAGAAGTGCGCCATATAAGCACATATGAAGTGCATCTCCTACCAGAAGCTGATGGAGTGGCAATATCCTCTATTACCATGAAGGTATCATATACATTGTTGTTAATGGAAAAATTATTAATCCCCTAAGTGCCAAAATTAAGATAGGTTATATTAATTCTGTGGTGGTATGATCATGTTTTTAATTCTGCAGAACAGACTTTTGGTCATATGGTACTACTTAGAGATAGTTGCTAACTATTAAGACCCTGAAAGGTTTTAATAAGTCATATCCTGAAGAAATATGATATTGTAATTGATTACCCCCATATCTTAATTAAGATAAATATACTGACCTGTAGTAATTCTTTAAAATGCATTAAAAGCATTGGAATAATAAGACTTCACTGAAAGTTGTTTTCAGGGGGAGCATGTACTAAACCTTTATAGTTATGCATGGGATTCAGAAAATCTTGATTTTAGTCAAACTTAGAAGGTATTGACTTGATGATCATTATCTTGAAGGTTTTACCACCTATCGATGTAAGTCCAATCGATGGACATGATAAAGATCTTAAAAATCATAATAAGTCCTGAAGACTGTTCATAAATCCTGAAGATAAGCATTGTGCTCTTTTTCCTTTAGTGAGTTTTCCAGTTGGGTTTTCTTACTTGAATGTTTTTAATGAAGCAACGACTGTAATACAATTTAACGTGTACTATGTACTCTTTTCTCCATTCCTT
Source organism: Melocanna baccifera (assembly GCA_036346265.1). Classification (NCBI taxonomy): domain Eukaryota; kingdom Viridiplantae; phylum Streptophyta; class Magnoliopsida; order Poales; family Poaceae; genus Melocanna; species Melocanna baccifera. The sequence continues at coordinate 11,948,697 of CM070690.1, forward strand.
TTTCCCACTGAGTTTTTGGAATGAGTTTTTAACGAGGCATATGCATATCGTGATATGAAGCTTTACAAGAATGTGTTTGGTTCAGGCGAATGATTAGCCACATCAAAAAGTCATGTGGCATAAACACTGTTGATGACCCTACTATTATCTATGAAGATAATACAGTTTGTGTGGTACAGATGTAAATAGATTATGTTAAAAGCAATAGCACAAAGCATATTGCTCTTAAATTCTTTATCCTCACGAGCTCCACAAGAACGGAGAGATAAATATATTGAAAGTTAGGTCTTGTAACAAATCTGGTAGATTTATTCACAAAATCACTCCCAACCTTCAGCATCTAGAAGTGCGTGCAAAGGTGTAGGGATGAGACGACTTAGAAGGTTACAAGGTTCAGGGAGAGTAAATTCCTGAACCATAGCCTTATGTAAGACCAAAAGACTTACATGATCCTGAAAATTTAAATATTACACTCATTTTTTTTTTGTGAGTTTTTCCTAATGTTTTCTCACGTGAAGGTTTTTAAGGAGGTAATAAGTGTGTCACAATGAACGGATGCGATGTACTTTTTTCAACATCCCTTTTTTTACTTAGTTTTTGGGAGGAGTTTTTAACGAGGCATATGCATGCCGCCGTGGTATTTACCCAAGGGAGAGGGTTACGAAACCTAGAAGGTTATGGTGTGAGCAAATACTAGAACTACCCTTGGTGAGCTTAGACTATAAATAGAGAGGCCATTGTGCCATGTAAATAGATCTAAAATCAATAAAGATTACTTCTGATGTTCTCTTTCAATTATGTCTCCTGTTGATTAATCTATTGCGTTCTAAATGATTAATTTTATGGATTGTATTGCCATTCATTTATTCTCCATCAATTTTTAACACTAGCTAACTGGTATTCGCAACGCAAGGGACAAACATGGCAATGTTATTGTCACAAACGTGTGTACAATTAGAAGAATTGGGTGTTGGGCTAGACAAGGAATTGGGCCACCTAGGTGTTGGAAACGAGATGGGCTGGATCTACTGTATGGATAGCGTGGGCATGTAGTATACAAGCTCCACCTTGGCACAGGGAGCAAATTGAATAGAAAACAACAAGGCTATTGCCTTTTATTCGTGGTGACTGCTCTATCCTCTTCATTGTATCCCCTTCCTCCTTGCTGCTTGCCACTCATTGCCTGCTACTTCTAGTCTATACAAATCCTCCTCAATTATTAGTGTAGTTTGTATCTAGAAAGGTAGGACTGTAACAAATATAGTATTAGAGCCGGTTTCCCACCAAGTGTTTGATGAAATGCCGATCCAACAAAGGGTAGCCACGAGAGGTGTTCTTCGCGTCACTATGCATCATTTGCTCTATCTCGGTTAGGTGACCAAAGAGGTGCTTCATCTAGTGTTTGATCCATAGGATGTGGTAGTGTTTGATCCATATGGTGTGGTGGATGATGTGCATGTGTACGATGGCACGAACCATGTGGTGGTTTTCATGGTGTTTCTATCATGCCACGAGGCAGCGCAAGCTCAAAAAGCCTTCCATGCCTGATGCATCTAGGATGGATGTTGCTAGATAGACATCCAATACATGCAACTGCTCCCCACCGACAAGACTAAGGTGACACCCGCTAGGTGTTCGACGTCATGCCTATTCCACGACGCTGATGAGCCACAATTGCATCCACCCCTACTGCTGCTTTAGCCACACCTTTGACCACCACCTTGGCCATGACCAACCTATTCAATTGCCGACACCGCCTCAGGCCTAACTAGTATCGGTGTTACCCAACTCGCAGATGAGCTCGTTGCTGCTGATCCATCCACACAGAGCAAGGGCATGCGTCAGGGGCGTCGTCAAGTGAGTTCCATAGGTGCATGTCACTATTGCCCTGTGCACTGGGCCTTGAAGGGCAACACTACTGCTATAGGTACCCTTCATACCAAAGCACCTGCCAAATGTTTGATGGAATGCCCTGACAAGGACACGGGTGCTGTTGCCTCATTTTTCACATCCATCAGTATCACGGCCATGGTGTTGCCACCTGCAAGAACAATGAAAGATCTAGTCCCTCCATTATGTGCCAGTGGTGAGTTTTGGTGATTAATGGTAATAGGATTTATAGGACTAACATTTTTCATGAATTGGTATGATAGGTTGAGTCCCATGATAGTGAAAGACTTTGGATTGCATCATGAGTTGATGATCAGCAAGTCCGAGATGAAGGATGACATCATGTATTTGGTGTTCATCAAGTGAAGATCCCAAGTGAAGAGTAGCATCATGTGTTGATGACTACCAAGTCAAGATCCCGAAGTAAATGATGGCATCATGTGTTCATGGTTGTCAAGTAAAGATCTTAAAGTGAACAATGGCATCACATGTTAATGCATATCAAACAATGACCCAAACTTGAAGAAGCGACGTGTGTCATCGACTTGAGGCTCCAAGAGAATATGCAAGGCAAAGGTATAATAACTACCATATGCTAATGACGTGTTTCTATTTTTTTTACCGATCTTGGTGTTTGGTTAGAAGATTGGATTACTTGCACAGGTTGATGTACTATTAAGAGAATCTTATCTAGTAGCTTGAGTCTCATCATGTGTTAATAGCTCAATCTCACTTTCTCTAGCTCTCATTTGCATGATGCTATCATTTGTGAAAGTGTTTTTTATAAATAGTTGAGACCCATGCATTTAATCCTTGTAGCATGTGACTACAATTTGCAAATGTGTTTTGCAATGGTTGATTGGAGTACATATACCTACTCTTGTGGTATGATGTTATTGTTCGCTAATGTGTTTTACAAATAGTTAAAGTTCATGCATCTAATCCTTGTAGCATGTGACTATAATTTGCAAATATGTATTGCAAACGGTTGAAGTTTATACATCTACTCCTTGTGGCATGTGACTATAGTTTATAAATATGTGTTGCAAATGGTTGAATTTCATGCATTTCGCTTGGGAATCAAGTCTTGACGTAGACTCTTTCATTTGAATGAAAACAACATTGGTGAGGACATATCCTATGTTTGGCGAGGACATGTCTTGGAGGCATTGAGAGCTTCGAGGACATATTAGTCCTAGTTCATTTCTAACCCAACTATCATTTTCTCACATTTAATGCACTAAAGGTTATACTCGGGGAGGACACATTCGACCAAATGGGAGGACATATTCGACCTATGTATTTTTGCTGATTTTAGTTCCAATGGTAAGTTTTTTGGTGTTGGCTATAAATAACCACCATAGCCGGTTGGGAGGCACTTCTTGGCACCCCATTTCATTCACTTGAGTTAGGGCAAGCCTCTCTAGTCAATTGTGCATGTATTGCATCTTGTGAGCAAAGGGAAAACAACTCTAGGTGTATATGTTGCATCTAGAAGTGGATAGAGTATTCACTTATGCACGTGTTGTAGTTGGTGAGAGTCAAGTAAGGAGTTTAGCTTGTTACTTTTGGTGTTTGTCGACATCTAGATGACGTGCAGACGTCACAGTCCAATGATCTTTTTAAGAAGCTTGCGAGAAGACCCAGCGTGTTGTCAAGGTTGGAACTCACCTACCCGGAGAGAGAAAGAGCTATCACTAGTGGATTGAGGTATTTGGCTTAATTTATAGAGACAGTCTAATTTATTTTAATTTACCTCAACGTGAATTAGGAGAGATCGATAAGTCTCCAAACACCAAGGTAAAAAGATTGTGTGTCACCTTTGTGGTTTGCTCTTTTGTCCTTTACTTTGTACAATTTACATTTTTAGAATTAAATTGCTTGCTTGTCACCCTAAGATTGCAAAACTTGATCTAGCGTACTTAATGAGACTAAGTGATTTAGGTCTTAATTGTTCAAAATTGATTTCATTTATGTTTCTACATATAAGCTCGGTTTTGGCCAAACAGAATTTTAAAACTTTTGAGATATGCCCTTAATCCATTCCTATACCTAGGAGATGCATATTTAACCCCCTTTAGTCGGCATCCTTAATCCTACACACATCGTGGCTCATTACTGCGAGCTCAGTGACCTCGTTTACGCCCACACTAATGCCATATGCCACCATCAAGCTTGGCATGGACACCATCCACCTCACCATTGTGGCACCCATGGTTGTGGCTGAAAGTTGCTGGCAGTTCACCCCTTAAGACCCGACTGCCACCACAGCCACCATAGGTGACATCATTCTCGTTTTGCAATGCATAGCTACATGCGGGCCCATTGCTCATGCCATCCCCCAAATCCACCTAGACTAGACCAGAATCCGCCTCCCTCGCACTCCATATCTGTTGTGTCATTGATGTTGTGTGTCAAGAAGAATCCTTGGCCACCACCAATTAATCAGATACCACAGCCCATGGAAATGTGGAGATGATGCTAGTACCACAGCTAACATGTCATGTGCCTCTGCAGCAGCCGTGGCCACCTCCTGTTTGTGTGAATATTATCAGAAGAGTGCTTGTTAAGATGGGAATGTTGCCTACAAAGATGATGGTATTGGTTGAGCAGAAATTGTGGCCTCCACATGAGCAGAGGAAAAATGTGGTGTTCAATCAAGTTGGAAGCACTCGAGACATGCTCTTTGTCATCCCTTGGTATCACTACTCTAGTCCTCTCATTGTTAATTCTAGCTATAATGCGTGTCAACTATTAGATTTTGACACATTATGATTGTTGTGGAGGTTCAGTACTACACATCTCATCCTACTTGTATGGTGTGCTCAGTGAAAGGTTTGTCGGTGGATGCAATGGATATGCTAGTGCAAAAGGGATTGGAAGTGGTGGAGCAAATGTTGGACCTTTACCGAGCCTGCAAAACTCGAGTTAATCTTTGATGCACCGTGACACTGCAGTGGTATGGAGTGAATTGCAAGAATCTAAATGGCCATGATGCAACTTTTAATACCAAGAATGAGAAAGCTCATGTACAAGGGTGAGGTCTTACCAATGATAATCTGGTTGAAGTCAAGATGGCCAATGGGAGGAAGTCATTACTAGTATGGTGCATCTATTCCTTACAGCCAAAAATGACATACACCTTATTCTTGAGTGTCCAGCTTCCAAATCCTCACTGAGAAGTGCAGCAACATGAATCACATCAAGTTCACAGAAAGAGTAAGCTCACAAAATATTGATGGAGATTGAATTCCACCTTACTATCTCTCCTTGCTCTTGTGGCCCGATAGAGGCACTCGAAGTGTTTTAAGGCTATGTCAACTTTGGCCACTGCCAACTTGCACATTTGTAGCAGCACCATTGCAAAAGTCAGTTTATGGCTTCTCAATGTGGAGTACAAAGATGGCAGATTTAGAGAGGGTAGAGGACTGTTTAATAAGCAAGAAACTATGATACTTGGCAGATTAAACAATCATTTTGCATTGCATGGAGTTACCTTGTTTCTCTAGTGAATGATCACAAGTATGACCTCCTAAATATTTGGAAAAAAATAAGATCCACATTGGTTGACCTATGGGAATTGTGTACAACCAAAATGGAAAGAAGTTGTAATGTGAGTAAGAATATAAAGGTGTCGAATGCAACAACTTTGCAGAGGCAGGGAAGCTTATTGAGAAGAGAACCAAAGGTTCCATAGGATCCAGGTAGGGCTTGGAAATTTCCTCGTTAAGGTGAAACAGATTAGTATGAGTGGGAGTGTAGTTGGCAATCTTGTCTTCGGCTACGAGGACCTGGGAGAAAATCGAAAGCTTCAGAACAAAGAGTTGTTTGTGTTAGCTACAGTTGATGATTTTTGGTTGAAAATAAATAGTAGTGATCAAAAGAAGTGACTTTTAGAAGGGGCGACTGGTGGGAAAAGTGAGGGAGAGATGCGAGCACAAGATGTGAGCGAAAGGAGTGGGGTGCGTAATACATCCATGACCCCTGCCTCATCCTCAGAGCGAGACAGTAGTGAGAGAAATACAAAAGCTGCTTTGAGAAATTATGTGTTCATATTAACTTCTGACATTTTCAAGGAGAAGCCAATACAACACCACTTTTGGTAGGCATTAGCTTGATGTCGGCAAGCCAAAATTGGAATGTCAAGAACATGTGTACTATCGAAAGAATTGGGCTGCTGGGCTAGATAAGGAACTGGGTCGAGATGGGCTTGATCCACTCAACAGATAGCATGGGCATGCAGCATATAAGCACAACCTTTGGCATAGAGAGCAAACTAAACATAAAAGAACAAGGCTATTGCCTCTTCTACCTCATGACTTCTCTATCCTCCTTGTATCCCTTCCTTCTTGTGACCTACCAGATTCCCTACTACTATTCTAAACTCTAATTCCTCTCCAATTACCAATGTAATTTGAATCTAGCAAGGCGCGAACGAAACAATTATCCTATCCATCTAGAGGCGCAAATGTAACAAAGATGTAGAGGAAGATGAAGTAATCACATATCTCAAAGATTTGCTACTTGCATGCTAATGGATCAATAAGTCGATGATGTTGGAAACTAAATACACCTCAGCCTCAGTTACCATAAGCTAACAACATCTAAGCTAGATCAATCGATGGTGATTGCTTTGATTTAGGGAACAAATTAAGGAGCTATACCCAGAGATCCCTGGATTGTGCCTCTCTAAGTCTACAATAATTTTTCATGTGTACATCCCCTGATCTACACTTATGCCATTGTTAACGATAGATATACGCAATAAAAATACCACAAGCACAAGGGTCAAATGTAGCCTTTCGCCTAGAGTATTTCAGTGTCATCAAATCAACCAAGGGCGAGCTAACTATCACCTTATGGTTTTCTAATCTACTTTCATCTAACTACCCAAGAACCCAAGTGTATGTGAAGGGTGGAAATCCTCTCGCTAGGTTTGGATGATCTATGTTTAGAGGGTTGGAGCATGAGTTGATACTACTATCAAAGCAACTTTAAATTTATCTAATACTATTGCGAACACTACTTAATAAATAGATCCATCATCTAGCCTAACCTTTTCATTATCATGAGCATCTAAATTGTAACCTTACTACGGGTACCTTCAGATCTAAACTAGAAAGTCTAAACCTTTGCATCGTCATACTAATATGGCCCACAACCATCTACGAGTAATCAATGCATCAACTAGAAGCAAACCAATCTATTGAACAATTATGAAACAAGAACCAAGGTAAAAATATAGGTGGTATCCTAGCAGTACAACACTCCACACACTAGTGTTGTTGCCACTAGCAATGGTAAGCTCCCAGACGACACAACCCTCTCTACTCACTAGCGTTGTCACCGCTAGCAGCAGTAAGTTTGTCGTATCCCCGAATACTCTAATCTATGCAATATTTATGATCAAGAACATAAAACTAGCATGCAATGGACAACTATATCGATCTAATCATTATGATCAAAATGATTAGCTAAAATGATCTTGGAAATCTAAATAGTTCGGAAAGAAGCATATTGCATAAATTAGACAATCAATAATAAGAATAGAAGATGCTAACAAAGGTAGAACAATCAACTATAAAAAGTTAGATAGCAATTAGATAATGACTAGAAGATACATGATTGACTTACAAGTTGAAATCGTAGCTCCAGAACCTTGGCTATTAATTAGATCCATTCCTAATTAGAGTACCTTTAATTAGAGAGGCTAATTAGAGCCCTCTCTAATCCCTAGACTAATTATACTTCTAATCGCTAGAAAACATGGCTTTGCATGCATTGGAGGATATCCCTAGGGTCCCTTTTATAGCCCAAGGGGCTGAGTAGTCGTGGCTTGAACGTGGTAGAGTTAGAAACAACTGGTAAGGCAAGTTCAAGTCAGACTTCCTTTTGAATTTGAGTTGGTTTAAACTTTCCTCTTGTGTGGTGAACCTTCCTAAGGCCATATCTATGTTGTCCAAACTCCAAATTGGATGACTTAAATTTTAGCCCACGAAAAGATATACATTTCTTTAGTAGGAACCAACTCTAAAAACATCATATTCTAATTCAAAAACATCCTCGAAGTTGACTGTTACGTCTAAGATTACTCTGTGAAGCCTGCCTTGTGGGGCCTATGACTCCTGCGTCTGAACACTAACTTACGTCCGTGAAGACTCTATATTGTAGTAATTGACCATATCTACAAGATTTCCTATTTGAAGCTATTTCGGATGCCAAAACCACATTGCAAGATCACAAACAAAATATATCCACTTTGTTGTGTGGCTCCCAATTTCCTTATCTCTTTGGCTTTCCTTTCTTCAATACTTGCGTGGAATCATTTAGAAGTAAGATAGTAAGTTTCCCTACTCAATCCTGTATTAATCCGATATGAAATAAACAAATGAAACAAAAGGAAATATTTACCTGTAATACCCTATCAATTAGGAATATTGCAAAGCATGCATGAATAAGGTTTTGCATCATACTTAGGAGCAGGCATATGATTAAGGCTTTGCATCATACTTAGGTCATAATTAGGGAATGCTTTATGTATTGTTCTTTATTATTGTTAGTAGTTGATCTCAACACTTTGAGAGCTGCCTAGGACACTTAGGGCACACTTCTGGTGCTTCAAGCTGGCTGGAGCTTACTCCTTTGATCATATCTTATAAATCGGTTTTGTGGGTTATTTTAAGTATTGCATATTTAACAATCTCTAATTAATTTTTTAAAATAATTAAAACATATCAAGTGGATTAGGTAGATCCACTGGGTGACACTGAGAGTGGATCGGGGAGGTCTAACTGTAGTGCTATAACCCAGGTAGGGTTATGGAAATATTTGGTGAGCAAAGGAGTTCAAGGTCGGAACAACCCAAGTAGGGCTGTGTTGTGCAAGTTAGGGATTATCTACATAGGGATAGTGCTTGATGAGAAAACCAACTGGCGATGACTTCAAAAGTGGTGCAAACTGTACCGACTATAGACCTAGAATGGAACGAGTTGAACTGATTCACAATGCCGAGTAGCTGCCTCTACAACGGGTAAGAAGGTGGTTGTACTAGGTAGGGGAATCACCCTATGGCGAGACTGCCAAGTAGGGGTCTTAACTCGTGGGCCTTAGCTAAGGTAAAGCGGTAGTAGTGGTTGTGACCACTACAACGGTTCAACTTGTGCCAACTAGTTGAAGGTCAGAGTACGGGTTGGCTCAAGTTTCTAGTTCCTTGGCTTAGTCATGTGCCAAAGGTAGCACATAAGTTGGCTAGACAATATAAGCCAAGTGATGCTATGGGCAAATAAAAACACCTCTGGTCAGACTAAAATGTGATATCACTCCTAGCTTCCGGGTTTGGAAGTGTGTTGTGTGGGTTTTTCTCTAACATAGCTTGTAAGATCCCACATCACGCTACCACTAGTAGATTTTTTATAAATTAAAATCTGGTTTTTCCAATGAGTGGGTAGTGGCACCATTGATTTTATCTCATAAATAGGCATGCACATAGTTATCCTCCACATCGTCAATGTCGTTGACCCTTTGAAGGCTCGACATTTGCTTTGTAACTTTTTTGTCCGCACTTAAAATTGTGCAAATGATATATACATTTCTATCATCTCAATGAGAGCATCATCATGAGAGCCTACAAATTGGGATTTGAAGATGTCTTTGTGATTGAAAGCACATGGAAATGATCTTCAAAACTCGTCAATTTGCTAGTTCAGGAGCGACATCTCCAAATGAGTGGATTTGGCATGAAAAGTACCTAAAAATTTATGTTTTTATGCTATACACAACCTTTTCACTTATATCTCAAATATATATGATTAGTAGCATAATACGTAGCATTAGCGATGCATAAAAACATAAATAGCACTATAGTAGAGTATGAAATACATGTAGAAGAGTGCCAACTTCCATGGCTGCCCCACAAATGTCCTGCGATGATGGCATGTCATCGATGACCTCCTGTTGATAGTGGTAATCTTCACTCTCTGACCCAATCTCACTCCACCATATCGTCCTTCCACCATCATGTATGCCGCAATTGATTACCCTACCTTCAAGCCATTCAATTTTGATGACACCCTAATAATTCACATAGATCAATATATTGAATGTCGAACTTGTAACATAAATAATGGTATATTTATGTTGAACACTTATGACGCTAAGCTTGGAATCTTACATAGCCTAAACAAATATAAAAATCATTTCATGATGCAACATTTTAATTTTTAATAATTTACATTTTTCTAATTTTAGTGGATTTCAATTTTTTAGGGTTTCCACAGGATCATCAAACCTTCTCTCATTTTCTAGCATCTCAAAAGTATTTGATTTGAAGTAATCAAAAAAAAGTTATCAAGTTTAACAAAGAAATTTTGACTTCAAATTCTTTAGGTTAATTAATTCAAAACTTTTGGAGTTTGTTTGAAGTCAAGCTCAATTGAGTTTCTAAAATTTCAAAGTCAAATTCCAATCTTAATTCTTGGGCAATCTCCTCAGCCCAACTCTTTGCTATAGCCTACCTTGCCCAACCCCCTCCTTCTCCTCTCCTTTGTTCCATCCCTTTTCAAAATCGACTTTTGCCTATTTGCCTCTTCTGTGTCTCCCTCCCCTCTCTTTGATAGATGGGGCCTGTCCCCACCTGTTAGGAGCTATTGATCATTGTTGTGGCCAAGTATTATGCCATGCATGAGTGGTACGGCATAAAATCAAACTTTCAAGAGTAAAAGTTGATAAGATTCAAGCATTGTAGACATCCGTGAAACTTGATAGCATGACAAGATTACTTGTTTAGATAACCAAAACACAAGCCAGGGATGTGCAAGAACAATAATCAATTATTGGTAACTGACAAGCATAACAAGAACAACAATCAATTATTGGCAACTAACAAGCATAACAAGAACAACAAGCAATTATTGGTAACTGACACATACACGAGATCCTTCAGGTAAGAGCAAAATGGCCTTGGAGATATGAATAGAACATCAACCAATTTTTGATAGCCAAACACCTCACAGCTTCAAGGTAAGATCCACGCTCGGGATCTCTACCTCCCCACCTTTGTCCTTATCCTCTACGGCCAGATCAGTCACGACACCTTCAGATGCCGACAAGCCATGGCTCGATCCAGCGTCTTCAGGTAAAGCCCTAGGCTTTTTGAATGGAACAAAGCCGATCTCTCGAGGCTTGATGTTGTCCTTGCGATACCTCCTCCAGTAGGCCTTGTTTGGCGATAACAGCTCCATGGTAAACTCTCTATGCTTCTTGGCCATGTACTCCTCATGCTTCCTCCTATTCTCTATGACCTCTTGACGGTGCTTCGTCATGTGGCCGCCACGAGCATGCAGGTTTGTGAAGGTCTTGGGGCAGAAGGAGCACTTGAACAACTGTTGGCCAAGCATTGGGAGCACATCCATTCGCCTTGATCCACCATTGTTGAACCCTGTAACCATAATCTTACAATAGCTAAATGGAAGCTCTCTGCAATGAGACTAGAGAGATAATTGGGGTATTGTGTGCTACCAGGCTGGTGGGTTGAGTGTTTATAGAGGTGTTGGCTGGCAAGGAATACTAGGAATAAAATTATAGTTCATTTAATTTCGCACTTCCTAGCAAAGTGAAAACAACTAATGCACAAAAAGATATGGATGACAATTAAACACCTCAAATAACAGTAGTAAACAATAAATGTAGTGACTTGTAGGTGACCAGTATTGGAAAATTAATACCTCGGTTATTAAGTTGATCAAAGTAGACTATTCATTGCCAGCCTAGCTCGACCCGATTTTTGGGGCACAGGTGCATGTTTTTTTGTCATGCACACCAACCCGAATCCCAAAAAAAATAATAATTAACTAATATAATATTTTTAGGAAAAAATCTTAAAATAATATTTTATTCAAAAATAATTTAGAATTATTCATGGAAAATGGATTTTTCGGGCTTCGGGCTTAAATTTTCTAGGCCCAGCCCAGCTTTTAAATGGGTCAAGTTCATATCTAATATTTCATGCCTTAACGAAACTACAAGGAAAAAATTTTTATATGCCATTGCAAAGTTTTTGAATCCCTGAAATGCCATTGCAAAACCTGCGTTCCCTTATTTGACACTTCTTCTGCAAAATAATCCCCTCCATGCCAATACCATCAGCTCCGTTAGATTTTGCTGTTACAAGCCCTCCTTAACACCGAAAATGCCCATGTCTTCCTTTATCTCCCTCCTCTCTCTCTCCCCCTTCGCTCTCTGTGTGTGTGTGTGTGTGTGTGTGTGTGTGATGCTGTTGTCACTGGTAGAGGAGCTCAACAAGTATGCAGACATGAGGAGGCCGAGCACATGGAAAGCATGTGCTTTACGGCATCGATTGACAACATGGGTGCATGCGCAAGCTCACCTGTGGCGGCAGTAACGTGGCGCAGGCGACATATCAGAGTAGGGGGAGGCAACGCAACTCGAACAACGGGGAAGACAATGCACGAGTGATGGATTAGAGCAGGGGATAGCAGATCCGGGACGCAAAAGATAGAGACGAAGCCAATGGTGGTGGCGAACAGTGGCAATCTTCAACTCCAGTGATGTTGTGCGATGAAATGGCGGCGAGGACATCTCCTCGCTGCTAGTCATCTACACCTTATCATTTGTGTCGATGCCTTTGTAGCTAATGCACGTTTCCAGGCTCGCGAAGCACCCCACTAACACTGTTGTGGCCTTATCCGTTGTTGCACTGTTCCTCTTTGCGATGTTGTTCATAAGCATCGGCTACTCTCATGCTTTATGAAGCCCAGCTTCCTGCTCCTCTTCCACTACACCCCTCCTATGCCATTGAGGTGGCATAGTGTCATGGCCCAACGGCAATGGCCACCCTAGCCCGGCAAGCCACTGAGCAGAGATACCTAGTCATCTATAGGCCAGTTCTGGATTGAGCCCCACCTTGTAAAGCCACGCATGCCAGTCCATGGTGTGCGAAGCATGGAAGGGGAGAAGAAAGAGAAGACAGAGAGTAGGGAGAGGAGAAAGATGGTAGGTGGGCCCTAGGGAGAAATGGTCTTTTCACACCTTAGTCACGGCTTGACTACTGAAAAATGGTAAATAATGGCATGGAGGGGATTGTTTTGTAGGAGTGGCAAATAACAGAACGCTAATTTTGCAATGCCATTTCAGGGATCTAGAAACTTTGCAATGGCATATAAAGCATTCCCCAAACTACAAACATCTTGCTACTTCTGCTTTTAGCAAATACACAACATCATCGACCATATACTAGTTAACTCCCTATGCATTGCCACAAGCATAATAGAGCAATTCCAAATATGGAAAATTAGTATGAACAATTGAGCTAGAAGAAAGGGAGTATCCAATATGCTGAGAATTTTGGTTATAATAATTCAAGATCATATAACCTATTGTTTCTCCAATCATATAGCACTAGTGAGCAAATGCAATTGGATCAGAAAGGCATTGCGGCTAGAATTTTTTGAACAAAATTTGTACTGGACGATGCATTTTGACTAGAATTTTCAGCAAGAAATTTTGCAAGCATTGCGACAAAAATGTTCAAAATTTTCTGCTTGCATATAATTTACTCACTCTATTCTTTTTTTTATTTGACATCCTAGAATATGTGCCATCAAAAGTTTGACCACCAATTTGTTTAAAGTTGTCTAGATTGGCTATATGAGAACTATATTATTAGATTTGTGGTTAAAAATACTTTTATAATATTATAATTTTATTAGTATATATTAATGTAAAGCTATAAAAAGTAATGATAAAATTCATATATCGGAGACCGTAAAAAGTCAAAAAAACATCAAATAAAAAGGAACTAAGGGGTATCTATTTTTAGAAATAATTAATAAAAAAGGTAGCATGAAAAGGAACCGACAACAGTTTCACATATGAATATAGTCTAGAGTACTTGACAGTAATGTGGATAGCTGTATGAAATGTAGCAAGAAATGAAATTAGTAGACAAAATCTCTGTGAGAACAATATTCATCAAATATAGTTTATAAGTATGGCTGAATAGCACGAAATTAAGAGAACCATCATAGACCTGAAGTTGAGTAAATCTGAACTATTAAGAAAATAGCATTGTATCATACTGAACCTTCAATGTCTATCATAAAAGCATTACTTGCTATTTGAATTGTAATGATTTTAATTGGCCATGAATATAAAAAGTGCAAAAACACAAAATCAACCATTGGAAGCAATTGAAAGTCGAACATCATAGATAGAAGAGTTACCAGAGGACATATTTGATAAGGTCTTTTAAAAAAGTAATGCTCCGGCATTCCCTTCTTATCAAATCTGAGACCTGAAAACATGTGTACACAAAATTTACCGATACCTAATTCAAGAGATCACCACAGAAAAGCAATGACTTGAGATGAAAAATTCTTTATAACACAGGGAATGTCGACCCATGCTTGCTAATAAGTACATCGCTGTTATCCTTATCTGCAACAACAACGGAAATCATATGATAGTATCATCGCTCAGCCATTTCGTAGAACACATGGCATGCACACACGAAAAAGAATGCCGAGGAACAAAAGATTGAACTGGCATGCACCGTATGCTCCCAGTAGGCAGGCTGAATGCAGCGACTTGCCGGGCGAGGTTGGGTGTGGACACGGGCCTGCGGTGGGCATGGACACGGTTGCCGGTGGCGAGCTGCTGCGGTCAGGCCTGGCCGGCTGGGCGGGGACACGGTCACCGGAGGCGGCGGGTGCGTCAGCATAATGCGGCGCTCGCAACGAATCAGGAAGGAGGGGTGCTGGACCGGGGAGACGGTTGGGTCTCCCGTCTCCAACGCGCGCGATGATTGGCTCGCTGTCTCGTACGCCGTCTATGCGCGACGTGGGGGACACCAGACGGTTCGGCTTCCATCTTTGGGCCGGCCAGATGGGCTACACGATTTCTAACTATGGGCCGCTCGGCTTTGGTGCTTTCATCCAATGGAAGGAGGAGGACGGATACAAAGGTCAAAAACTATCGGATGACGTGGATGCATGCACCAGAAAAGAGAGATTAGCAATAGCTGTACTGCCGTTATTGAGGAGTTATGAGTTTGCAGCTATATCTGTAGGTGGGTTGGCTGTTTTAATGAGGTGTTGGCTGACGAGGAATAGTAGGGATCTAATATTAGCTCATTTAATTTCGGACTTACTAACAAAGGGAAAACAACTAATGCAAAAAAAAAAAAAGAGAAACGGACAATTAAACAGATCAAATAACACTAGTAAATAATAAATGTAGTGCCTTGTGGGTGTCCAACAGTGGTAATTTAATAATTTTATTATTAAGTTGTTTACAGTAGCATATTCATTGTCGGCCTAGCCTAGTCTAACCTAGCCAGAATTTTTGGTGCCTGGGCCCATGTTTTCGCACGCAGGATCCACCCGCAGGCGCCATGCGCACGGAGGAGGTGGCAGCCGGCCTAGCAAGTGTGAGATGCGGTTAAGGGTGGACATTTGGCTTGAGGCTTGAGCCGGCTCGGTTCGTAACGAGCTCGAGCCGGCTCGGCTCGGGCTCGTAAAAAATCAAGCTAAGCCGAGCCCAGTATTCAGCTTGTGAAAAAAACGAGCCAGGCTCGAGCCAGCTCGCGAGCCGAACTAGCCGGACTCGATCTCCAATTGCCTCAGGCGGTCAGGCCCTCACTCGCGTCCGCGTCCGGCTCACTCGCCCCCCACCTCGCATTCTCCGCTCACTCGCCCTCGCATTCTCTGCTCACTCGCTGGTCGCCCCCCACCCCGCGCCGCCGCCTCCCTCCCCGGTCCCCCGCCCCCACCCCGCGCCGCCGTCTCCCTCCCTGGTCCCCCCACCCCATGCCGCCGCCTCCCTCCCGGTCCCCACCCCGCGCCGCCTCCTCTCCCGGTCCCCACCCGCGCGCCGCCTCCCCCGGTTCCCGCCTCACCCCGCCGCCGCCTCCCCCGGTCCCCACCCCGCGCCCCGGTCCCCTTCCCCACGCGCTCGGTCGCCGCCCGCCGTCCTTCCCCGATCCCCAGCCTTCCCGATCCACAATGCGGCCTCCTCCAAGGCTCCAACCGACGCGCATGGAATCTCGTGCTCGAGGAAGAAGGCGCCGACGCGTCGAGTAAATCTGTTGAGCATCTTTTGCTTTCGGTGGATGTGGATGTGGATTGGGATGTGTATCAGGACTCAGGAGGATGTGGATTCATGCTTCATGCTTTTGCCTTATTCTTTATTCTTCTTCTTTGGATATTTAAGTCTTCGCCTTCTGTTGAATTAGCCGCTTCTTTGTTGTTGAATTGCCGCCGGCCGCCTTCTTGAAGTGCTGAATTGATGCTGTTGTTGTTGCTGTTGAATTGGCTGCTACTGCTGTTGTTGAACTACTCTTCTTCTTGAAATCTTGAATCGATCTTTGAATCTGTCTCGTTAGCCGTTGCCGTCTCTTCGGCGGATCGCGAGCTCGTTCTGGCTCGCGAGCCGGCTCGAGCCTCATTTCGAGCCGAGCCGAGCCTATCTCCCAGCTCATTTCGGAAACGAGCCGAGCCGAACCTACTGTTCACCCGAGCCGACCCGAGCTTGGCTCGAGCCAGCTCGGCTCGGCTCGTTTCCACCCTTAGATGCGGTGGCAACAACGGCTATGGTACACGCATATGTGCTATCATATATGCATAAACGCCTCAGAAGAGTTTTCCGAAATGTCTACAAGCGCCACGTCTTTTAGTTTGTATGGTGTTTATATTTGCCCTGCTCAATTCATGTATACTGGGGCATATACATGCGCTAGAAGGAGGCAATTATTTCTGTCACAGTAGCACATGATCACTTCTAAGTTATATAAGGTAATTTGTTTTTGATAGAATTTGTGGCGGATCCAAGAATTTTAGGATGGATATTTGAAGTTATAAAAATATTATTCAATAGAAAATATAAATATTCACACTAGCGAAAATTAAAGTACAATTGTTCATACTAGAAACAACCTCTCAAATAATATAAAATAATTAAAAATTAACGCGGCATAAGATTCTAAGCAACATATATTGAATTGTAGCCCATTTCACACAGGAAACCAAACCTTTAGAACTACTACATAAACCAAACCTTTAGAACTACTACATAAATATGACCTGAAGTGTTATACAGACAAGCACACAAAAGAAAGCAACTTCAGCAATGAGTGAAGAACAAAACTCAAAGGCTAATAGTTTTAACCATGATTACTGGAATTAGAGATGAATTGTTTCCCTGGAACTACGAACCTGAGTCAAAGTTCAAATCTGAATAATTCTATAATAGAGTTGTACAATCACAACGAGATGCTTTAATCAAGTGAAAAGATAATTCTCTTTGTTAGATTTTTATGTTCAACAAGCAAAAGTTTAAAAGTGCTTTTATCATGAACATACTTTGCTGACGGTTTCTAGCTAAGCAACTTAAGTAGTGTTATCTAAACTGCTAAATAAAATATGGATCGAACAGCAAGACAGCAAAGGGGATTAAATAATCCAAGTATCCAACATATCAAGCTACAAAAAGGACTTAACAACACTTGCATATTTTCTAAATAATTGATATATCAGTCATCAAAATATAAGCAACTACTATGCATAAACTTTTGAATCATTATAGATGCCTCACTTCTTTAAGCAAAATATAACTCATGTCTTTATTTAGACACACAATTTTGCATCAAATTGTAGATCGCCAAGGGAGGAGGAGATGGAGGGATTACCAGATTAGGGATATGGGGCCATACCATCATGTGGGTCATTGGGTCGAGGAGGACAAACTTGTGCGGTTGCGCCACACCGGCAAGCAACGACGACAAGATGACTTACAACTTGCAAGATGGCCGCTCCAACGCTCCTGCGCAGTCTCCTAAGTCCTGCCTTCAGAAGTCCAGAGTCTAGAAGACCGGAAGTCTCTTACACCGCCAGATGGAGAGAGCCAAAGAGGAGAGATTGAGTGAGACCTAGAGTTTATGCTATATGTCATGTGAATCACAATAATGAGTCTGGACCAGTGTCCAAAGCCAATTTGGGCCTGGGAGAGGGAAATGAGTCAAAAGGATTCGACATCAATTTAGGCTGACTAGGTATGAATATGATGAATTTGGGCCAGTTACTAGAGTACATATATATTAGTAAGATATAGTGCAGAACCTACCAATAAGGATTGGCAAGGAATAAAGAGTATCTTCTGATACCTCTAAGGAAGCAAAGATCTTGGATTGTTCTACAGTAAGAGCTAAGATCTAAATATAATTGGCTATAAAGATGCTGGGTACCTGTCAGACCTGCATACCTCTAGATTATAAACAGGCTATGTATTCTTGTGTGGTGGAACTGCTATTTCAAAAAAAAATCATCTAAGTAAAATCTTATATCGACTTCGACGAATCACTTAGAAATCATAGCACTGTACAAAACTGCATAAGAATGTGCTTGGTATCGACGGATGATTCACCACATCTAGCAGTCATGTAGACCGAACATCGTGCAAACTCCCATAATGCAGCTTGTGTTACACAAGTTCAAACAGGTTACGTGAAGGATCATCTCACAAAAGATATCAACCCTAAGTTGTTATATGCTCATGAATTGCAAAAGATGGACAAAATTAAGTTACTACATACTAAGTCATATAAAAATCTTGTAGATTTATTTACTAAGTTATTTCTAATATCTAATTTTGAAAGATGTATACGTGGAATTGGAATGATGTGACTTAGAGAAGTGCAGAACTCATAGGAGATTCTTCTCGAGTTCACTATTAAACTTGATCATGAAGATCGAATACCGAGAGAATAAATCATGTAGATTAAATAAAATTGGGTGGATTGTACTCTTTTTTCCTTTATAAGTTTTTCTGAAGTTTCTCGGTCAAGATTTTTAATAAGGTAATTCATGCAACACAATATAACATGTATCATGCACTCTTTCTCTAAATTTCTTTACTGGATTTTTATAGAGTTTTGATGAGACGTGAATGTATTGGATGAGTGCCCAAGGGGAGCGTTGACAAACCTGGGCCTAAGCCTGTAAGCCTGGCCCATGGTGGGCACCTTTCACTTAGTATATAAATAAGAATATCAATCATTGTAAAGTTGGATGTGAACAGAGAAAAAATAAATAAAGGAGTTCCTCTCTCATTTCTCTGTGTTCAATTTATTATTTGTAATATTCTGTGTTTGATCCATCTCTTTTGCATAAGAGAAATTGATCTGACTGAACTCGCCAGCGACAATTCCTTAACAGAATAGAAGACGGTTGAGATGACAAGAGGGAGGAAATGGGATTGGGCCGTCCAATCCGAGACAGTGAGAATTGCCACCCCGCGAGCTGTTACTATAACGGTCGCGTCAGCACCACCAGACCAACCACCACCGTAACGGTCAGAAATCCCAAATCAAAGCTCTATACCATCCGCCGTAACGGTTCGGCATTACGCCACATCTTACCTGGCGATTGCGTCACGTACACGTACGTAGGTAACCGCTCCTCAATCAGCCTAAGTCACATGTCTACCCAACTCAGCTTGGAGCATGTTTTTTTGGTTGCTGCTCTACGGTTTATTAGTCTAATAAATAATAATTACTAAAAAAATTTAAAACTAAAAATCGCTGAAAAGCTAAAAAAAATAAGACTCACATCAGTGTGACTGCTGGTAAGTTACAAAAGAGAAATTAGCTCAGTAACATTACAGTATAACACGATTTGACGTAGATACCGCTGTCATCGATAAATTTCGATGCGCTTTTTCGCTCGTACACGAACATCCAGCTCTTAAAAAAAACATAGATACCCGCCGCATGAAGACGATATGCGCGCGTGTCTGCATTTGTGCGGTTGAACATAGTATAGGGGTGTGTGGTTGGGTTGCGCTTTCCTGCATGCTCACCGGCCGGTTTGGTGCCGGGTCCGGAGCCGGAGGTCGTTACGCGAACTGCCGTCGGTGTTAGATGAGCCGTCTCACACCGCGCGCGCGGCTGATGTCTCACCGGCCGGCCGGCCGGCTAGCATTTCTGTTGGCTTGCACAGGTATGTGCCGATCCTATTGGCCTCCTCTGCATGCAGCTGCGTGCGTGCAATGCCTGATCGATGCTTGTGTTTAAATGTTTTCAGGACAAAGCAACCTAGCTAGCAACCGAGCTCTAGCTACACCTAATTACTTACTTTGATGAAAACGGGTGACTACCCAACGCACGCTTGGCACCAGCACAGACATGACTCGACCGATCCTTCTCCCTTTCTCTCTTTTTTTTTTGTTTTGTCTGCTTTTGATGATGCTATGTGAATGGGATATGAAACGAGGAATGCTTGTTTGGGTGTTGAAAACAGCTGCATATGCCAAACTTTTTGGTTAAGATATAGCTTATAGTATCTGTTCTTGTCATTAATTAGCCGTTTTTTTTCTGTTTATTTCCATGCATACAAGTGGGGTAGTGTTTGCTAGTTGTACAAGTAACTAAATATGTTTGTTACATATACAAAACTTCGATGCACTTTCTACAAACCACCGGTAGCAGTAGTACTATGCACCGAGGTGTGATAGTGAAGCTCACGCTGCGGTAGGCCACCAAAGCTAAACTAACCTGACAGTTCACACGCCATGTGTCTCCCAATACTGTCTATTACGCAGATGACTGATTTTTTCCTTCATTCTTAATTACTTTTTCATCTATTAGATGAGTATTCTCCAACGACCTTCGTTTTGGAGGGAGATTAGTACTATATAACTTTAGATGAGTGAGAGGTAAGAAAATTTTAGACAATGTGCAATAATAAAATCAAAAATAAAATGGTCCCATCAGAGAGAAACGTGAACTCCGACTTCCAACTCCTGACATGCATGGTTTTAAAACTTTGGGTGAAGTTAACACAACTAACAATCAATCCTCCAGTGTTTTAAGCAAGATATTCGTTTTTGTAGTTCTTTTGGGCTATATCTTATGATTTAAAATTTTAAATTCTAACTGTTCACAAGAGGCAGAACACAGAAGAAACTATAATATTCTTATTAACTTCATCTTGAAAAAATATATCATTTAAAAATTAGTTACTATAACATATACAAATCAAAACTGACTTGAAGTCCTACTGAAGGCACCCTACATCTTGATGGAGGATGAAGAGTAAAAAGAGGTAGTGAAAGAAAATAACTACAGTGGCCACAAACTATAGAAGAGTGTAGAATACACTCGATTCTCCTATGGAAAAAAAAGGTTGAACAAATGAATCCTACAATTCTACATGGAAAATGCCACTCTTCATGCGAAGAAAAAAATAATGTCGAACGCATGCAACTTCAATGTGATATACACACGGTGCATGTCTCTGCGCTGTAATTACACAGCCATCCAATCCATCCATTCGTATGTCATGCCTACCTCCATATAATTCTAGTCCTTTTTTTTTCTCTTTCACGGTTTCACCGATCCAAAACCGTTCGAAGCGTCCCCAACGGGCATTGCCAAGGTAAAAGGCGCCAGTTCTCCTTTACGCACTGCCTGCCACTACCAGCCACCAAAACCGTAACACGTACATGGAAAAAGGCGCTTGCCCGCGACCACGCGCGCGGCCTGTAAATTAAAGGCGGCCAAAAACGGCCGAATAGCACCAGCATCCGGTACGTTACGTGGGCCCTCCCCCAAGACTCACACCACACCATGTAGCATATATGCCCTCCCCCCAAGCGCGACGCGCCAACGTTTGACGGGTAACAAACGACGCTTCCCCGCAGCACATCGATCGCGCGACAGTCCGGCCGGACGTGCCAACTCGCGAAGTGGCACGAGTGACAAGGGGCGCGGGTCAGCCGGGCCACCGGCCATGCATCCCGGCGGTTCGCGGCGCATGCCACACATCCCATGCACGTACGTACGTGCGCTCCCCACGAAAAAGCCCACCGAAAACGCCCAAAACCCACCGAAAACGGCAGCCCCGAGCGCCCGAAACTGTAAAGCTCGCCCGCCCACCTGACACGCCCCGCACACGAACAACCGCACCGCGCGTCAGTCTTTATATACAGCCCCCGCCGCGGCAGCCGCAGCCGCGACACCGACGCACTCGAGAGAGAGAAGAAATGGTGGTGCCCGGAGGAATGGAGAGCGCCGCGGCGGCGGCGATGGGGAGGATCAAGGGGTCGTGGAGCGCGGAGGAGGACGAGCTGCTGCGGAGGGCGGTGGCGCGGCACGGGCCGAGGAACTGGAGCGTGATCAGCGGGGAGATCCCGGGGCGGTCGGGCAAGTCGTGCCGGCTGCGGTGGTGCAACCAGCTCAGCCCCGGGGTGCACCGCCGCGCCTTCACCCCCGAGGAGGACAAGCTCATTGTCGCCGCGCACGCCAAGTACGGCAACAAGTGGGCCACCATCGCGCGCCTCCTCGATGGACGCACCGACAACTCTGTCAAGAACCACTGGAACTCCACGCTCCGGCGCAACCGCAGGGCGGCCAACGCCGTGTGCCCCTTCCCCGCGGCGTCCACCTCGTTCCAATCTCTGGATCTCACTGAGGGCGACCAGGAGAACGAAGAAGATGACGAGGCCAGCGACGACTCGGTGGCGGTGCCCGTTCCGGTGCAACCGCCCGCGAAGCGGCAGTGCGTGGCCATCGTCGGCGGCCCTCTCGCGGGGAATCTGGAGCATCGGGCGCCTCCGCCCGACCCGCCCACGTCGCTGTCCCTCAGCCTGCCTGGAGCCTGCACCGAAGCCGCCGCCACCACGGCAGCCCCGGCGCCGCAGGCCGCGTCGGTGGCGAGCGAGAAGGCGAAGCTGGAGCAGGACCCGTGGCTGAAGGTGGTGATGCGGCAGATGATCACCGAGGAGGTGCAGCGGCAGGTGGGCATGGTGTACTCGCTCATGGCGTCGGCGGCGGCGGCCCAGAGCAACGCTGGCGCGGGGAAGGGACCGGACGGCCAGGATTGATCCAGAAGGTCCAGATGAACAAACGGACGGACGGGTAGATGGAAGAGAGTAGTTGCATTGCAAGTTTTACTCAACTTCTTGTTTGTGCCGTTGATCTCATGTCCATCCCTTGCTAGAATCTAGCTAGCTTGATTTACTCTAGAAGTTAATTACAAAACGAAAAACCATTCGGATAGATTAATGCTTCTATTTTCTTGTGAATTAGTTTGGCCGATTCGATAGCTCGATCTTGGGGATTAAGTAGGGACTAGGGAGTAGTGAGCCGTTTGGGTTCTTTCCGTTGGGCAGTTAGTTCATGTGTAGATGGGATTTGTTTGGAAACCTGGCCTATAAGTCTATCCCATGCTGGCACCCTCCACTTAGTCTATAAAAAGAGTTCTTATTCATTGTAAAGTTATATATGAACATAGAAATCTATAAAGAAAAGAGTTCCCATCTCATCTCTCTGTGTTCATTAATTCATCACTATTCTGCGTTTGATCCAACTCTTTTGCAAAGGAGAGAAATCAATGGATTGGACTCGCTAGCGACGGTTCTTCAATACGTTATCAGCACGAATTGCTCCAGTGGATTGCAAAGTAATTATTTATAGATTAAATATCTAGATTGCTTTAAATTTAACAAATTTTGCTTTCTAGATTATTTTCTACGGTGCAAATCTAGTCTAATCTACCGTGAGCAGACTCGAAGTCACCAGCCAAAACGATCGGTAGATTTGCAGAAAGAGTATATGTTGATTACACTGTAGATTGAAAAAAAGAAAAAGAAAAAGGATGTTCAGACCGTATCGTCCGCCCGCACGGCCGCCGCGCATGGTTGCTGCTGCGTCTCGTCGGGCGCCATCGCCGGCCCTACACGGCTGCCCGCCTGAAACACTGGCCACCTGCATGTGGCCGTGCCGCAACGCACGCCACACATTCCTCGGCAGCCACTACGCGCTCCCAAAGCGCGCATACGCCGCCTCATGGCCGCTGCTGCATCTCGTTGGCATCACACGCCCCCACACGGTCGCGCTGCTCAAACGCCGCCACTGCACCGTGGCTATGCCGCAACACACGCCGCGCGTGCCTCAGTAGCCACTGTGCCGCCCGCCCGCCCGCATGGCTGCTACTGCGTCTAGCTGGGCGCCGTCGTCGGCCCTACATGGCCGCCCGCCTGAAACGCTAGCCACCTGCATGTGGTCGTGCCGCAACACATGCCACACGTGCCTCGGCAGCCACCACGTCGTCCGTACACGGCCACACCGTCGGCCACCCACTTGTGGCCGCGCTGCCACCCGCAAGGTCGCTGCCGTCGCTGCCTCCCATGGAGAGTCGCCGCCGCTCTACCCCGTACGTGCCGTTACCAGCCCAGAGTCGTGCCGCACCGCCCCGCACGAGCCCCGTGCCGCATCCCACATGAGCCCCACGCTGCATCGCACCTCCCGAGCCACTGGCTCCTGGCCGCCCGCCGCCACTCACCGCATCTCGGCCACGGCCTTTCCGCGCATGCACCTGCATACGCCGCCATGAAGTGAATAGGGGTAGAGGAAACCCTTTCTCTCCTTTTTGAATCGGCCATAAGAAATCTTGACTGTCCGATCGACCATAGAAAGTATGAACCATCCAATCAGTTATGAGATGTTCAGACTAATCCGATCAGCTGAGAAAAGTTTGAACTATCCGATCGGCCACGGAGCTAGGGGGTACCTGGATTTTGCAGAAAGGCCCTAAAAATTGTAGAATTCTCTAAAAATACATATTCTAGCATAAACCACAAAGCTATAAGTGGAAAAGAACCAAACCTTATAAAATAGTTGCTAAAATATGTAGTTTTGCTCTAAAACTTTTAGGTACGTACATACTTTGGGCACTTCACCTTACTCAAAAACAAAATATTCATACTTTGGGCAAAGCAACTGAATTACAATTGAGAAGCATGTTTAACATGCTACACGTACAAATGCCATTTGAACAGATGAAAGAAAAGCCCGTACTTACTTTGTACTACGTTACTACCCCACAAGCACATTAAGCAGGCATGCAAAACGTTCCGAAGTGGCGAAGGGCAACATGCCTGTCAGGTAGCGACAAAGGCGTGCGCCAACTGTTGCGGTAGACCGCAACCAACAAAATGCCAACAGATGACGAGAATAAGGCTATGACCGACGTCGCTTTATTTCAGCATTAGGAATGATGATGATGATATGTACAGCCTTTTTAGTACATCTGGATAAATGAAGCAACTAGCTTCCCTACCTTGTACAATACCAAAATAGATATGTACACCACAGAGTAACATGCGGTACAAGGTAGGGAGGTAAATTACAGGATGATACAGAGGGAAATATTGTGGGAGGGAATGTGAAGTGGTCTCTAAACTTTTGATAAAAACTACCTGCAGCCTATCCATCCTCGTGTTAAAAACCTGCTGGGGTTGGTGGTTATCTTGAGAAAATCACCTGTTACCTGTGCACTATAGGAAGCTTTCTATGGGGGCCGTAGATACGCAAGCTACGGGTTATATCATCAAATTAATCTCGTTGATGTCGTCCATGGGGATCTCGAGGCCCATCAAGTCGAGATCCTGGAGTCCATCGTCTTCGTCTATATTTAACCAGCCGCCGAAATCACCGTCTATTCCTGGCAGCTCAAGGTTAGCCAAGTCCGGCATTTCGGAGTCATTTGATGCGTTTGCTGGTTCAACACGCCTAGTAGGAGCAGAGGTAGTGTCCTTGCCAGTGTCGGAAGGCGTTATTTTGGCCTGCAACTGTGCATCCCTAGAAAGAGCACTGCTGACAGCAGCAGATACATTGGCTGTCTTCTGTTTGGGCTTTGTTTTATTCTTCCTTTCCCCTTTCGCATTGGATGATGACGGGCGCCCAGATCTATCACCGTCTCTATTGTGCCCCTTCCCTTCCCTGTCTCTCTCACTTCTCTTACCTTTTGTATTGCTCACAAGGGAAGTACCAAGGCCCGAGGCTTTCAGGGTTCCTCCTGTTATGCTACCTACAACCTCATCGAGCAACAATTCCCTTTGTTTTACGTTATTTGTCCAGGGATCCTCCTTAGCAAATGACAGATCCGACAGGTGACTGCTCGCCCGAGAAGCATCCCATGCACTAGCCCTTTGGATCGATTTCGGTAGTGTATTATTGTCTGTAAAGAAAAACAAGTCATTCAGATCACAGATAATGTCAAGGTGTAACTGTCGAATACAAGGCAAAACAACACTGACATAAACAAATGCCAATAGCTGTTCAAGTATCAGTTGCCTACTTCATGTTCATCAAAATGTATATAAAGACAGGTGCTCAATAGTTAATATAAAGTACAAACATACTATGTTGACCACAATACCTTGTGAAGCAGAATCAGGGTCACTTCTATGAGAAGTTGCTGACACAAACATATCCTTGAAAGGGGGCTCATCAAAGCAGCTTGTTCCTGCCTCCTCATAGTTTTGGCAATGTGCTATTGTGCGTTTAACAAAACTTAGCACAGCATGTTTGCCAGCTCTATTAACATTTTTGCTGCTTGAAGTATTTGAACCACAGAAAGCCTGTAGAATGGCAGTAACAACAGCTAATCATTTAATAAAGTACTTAAAATATTGAACTTGAGGATCCACAAAGCAACCAAGGTCATGGACGCAAACCAACAAATGCCTCTAAACTGCTCCTTTCCAATTTTACCACATATTCAGAATAGCATAAGCATATGTTACTTCCAAGTTCTGGTGTAACAATAATATATCAAGTGTAATATATCGTGTCAAAGGGAGACAAATTCCCAATATGATACAATACTTCCAACTCAAGACCCTGATCAACGTCACAAATCCAAACAATGAAATGATTTGGCACCTTCAGGATTAGTCAACTACTGCACAGTTACCAACAAGGCAACAACTTAACCATCTTATCAATTCCATCATTTGGTATACTGACACTAGCTACCAACTGATGCGGATTACATCGTCTATAGCCCTAGGATGGGCTAAACCAGGCTGTTCTGGCAAAACCGCAAAAGTAACCAGTACTCAGCTGTGCAGCTGTAACTAGGAAGGAACAGAAAACTTTGAGCCGCCCTACTTTAACAACACACCACTCGCCATCTTTGAATATCAAATTAGTAATCCAAATAACTGTTGCCATCAATACCGGCCAAGTCTGCCAGTTGGATCGGGAAAATTTACCATGAATAGGCCAGCCAGGCTAAGCAGGCTAAAGTATTAGAAAAACAAATGACAAGAGAGTATAACCAGGATGTGTTTCTTTCTCTTAAATTACCCAGCCAAAGCAAGTTTTGGAAAACCAACCAGTTAGACTTGAAGAAAGTCAAAATAAACTTTGAAACAAGCAAAGATGGATAGTAATGCGAATTGCACTTTTTTTATGGGAAGCAGGGCTAGATTGCACCAATGTTTCTAAGTGGTATGTCATGTGTCTGACTAGTATTTGATGCCAACACTTGCTAGACATGGATCGGAGGCTTGGAGCCATCTCAGTTGTATGCTTGTATCAAATTGTCAATGCAATTTCAGTATATACTAAAGGTATCTTGATGGAGCCATGACAAGGGGACACTTTTGTCCCCACAAATAAAACTCTTGCAATGGTGATATATAATTGTTCACACAACTAACCTCAACTTTCTGGCATCTGTCTTCTGCATTTGATACCGAGCAACTTGTGATTTATATGGAAAGACAATGCAAGGTATGTATAGAACTTTAAAAACTTCAAATAATATATGTCTGGTATGTAAATAGAAATATTTATAAATAAGAAGCCAAGAAAAGTTCAAAAAAATCATATCACCACAAAACCCTCAAATTAGCAAATATTTGCGAGACCTTAGTAGAAAGAAAATTAGGTTGATATCCAAACTATATTGGCAGCTAGGAAACTACATACTAGTTGTCTAGTGCACACTAGCCATTGGCCCAAGAAAGAAAATAAGAAACAGCAATATCTTGGAGATTTTGGGGAATTACCATGTATTTCTCGTATGCAATCAACACAAGTCTGTCCATGGCACGCCGTGAAAATTCCCTGCTTATATAGGGTGAACCGCATAGATATAAGAGCTTGAAACTCAACACATAGTTTTCCAACAAAGAAAAAAAATGATGTACAGTACCTCTGCTGAGACTCTTTTTCAGTTCTAACCACACCATCCAGCTTCACTAGTAAGTTTTTCTTCTCCACAACCTTTCAGATCATAAAAGTACTACAATTAAACTTGGCATATTATGTTGAAGGCATGGGTCAAAGACATTCAAAATAGTGAAACAGATTGATCAAGGAACGTGCACACACATGTGCACATAGAGTGAATTATCAATACCTCTTTATGAAGTTGGCCTAATAATTTGCAGATTTCAGCATTGATATCCTCATCCTCACTCTGTGCCAGATCAGGCTGGAATAGTAACACGATCACAGTCAAAACATTACAAAATGCTTTTCTCTGTTATTTGATCAAACTAAGAGATGTTGGAAAATAAGATTCAAACTATGCGATATTTCTAACAATAAAATATTCCAGAGAAACCACAAGACATTAAACTATTTTGTTTTATATTGAAGTTTATTGGAGATTAGTCACATGACACTTTTTTCTCATCAATAACTTCCATGCCATAGTCCATGTTATTTAGTTGATTTAAGCAAGAGGATAGTATCACATGTTTAGGACAAGATGCAGCGCAGCTCACTAATGAGCTGGATATGGGGCTAAAACAAGATAGCACTATATAAGGTCAATACACGAATCCAACCGAAATTATTCACGTCTTAAGAGGACATGGATGCAATATGGAATTCAGATTGTAAATATATGCTCGTATCCAAACAGTTCAACATCCAAATACTCTCAAATATGAACTAAACATAAATAACCATGTTCAAATGATGTTACAAATTTACCTAGCATTTGTATGTCATCCATTATGCATAATCTTAGTTGCATCATGCAGTCATGCTATCAAATATGATATAGTTGAAGGCATATGCGGTCGGTATCCAATCTGTTTCAAACTCTCAATACATTCATGTAATCTTTACATGTCCAACACTAACAATCACTTGAAATGGAGAGCCCATAAAAAGCAACAAGCCACCTAATTACCAAAGCAACAAATGGAACGAATCGTTAATGCATTGGCTTCGACTGAGATGCTACTATATAATCCTACTGAATAACATGTAAGAACAAGAAACCTCAAGAGTCAAGTAATTAGCTTATGAACTATTTTACATTCCATAATAAAATAATTGGTGTCAACCTCTAAGGCAATCTCCAATGTTATCATCAGGCTACCCAAAAGCAACAGATTGAAAAGTACGATGTTATTGAGAGTAGGCATGCATAGAAGTGTACAAAATACAAATGAGAAGATAACTGAAGCAACAGAAAAATCCTAACCAACATAACCAAAACAAATTGTACAAAATGCTACAATGATAGTTAAAAAAAAGTGTACCACAGGTTCAACAGATACACCAACTTCACTTAGCTCAATGATAATCCTTTCATTGAAACACATCTCACTGTATTGAAACTCAGGCCACACCTTGGCCTTTTCCATGACATTACTGCTTTTGTGTGACAGTTCATCATGATATTTCCAATCAGAATCCAATATCAAACCATTAGGGCCCTTCCCTGGAGCTTCAAAATTCATTAAAGACTCCAGCTTATAACCCTGTGAATGAGATTTCCATCCTCCTTCCTCAAAATGAATTTCATGTGTATCGAATGGATATCCTTCACTTCTGTAAATGTTGTTGGTTATATTATCAACCTTATCTTCATCGATCAAAGCTTGAATAAGTCTTTGGCCAACTGAAGCTCCTCCTCGCACCCCAATTCCTTGGACAAGTTGATCCAGGATAGGTTCAATGCAGCTTGTCTCCCAAGCAATCCCTACATCATTTTCCATCTCATTCAGGGCATACCCATTTGGAAGAGCGCTATGGTTATCTTTGTTGCTAGCAGCCGGAGTTGATGGCTGTGAAATGTATTCAAGGCTACCCTGCAAAATGCAAAAATCTCAGCATAAATAAATTGGACCCACGGGAGAAAACAACCAGCACCAGAAAAAAATAAGATGGCAGTGATTCATGATAAAAGAGGGAATATCAAACTATCAATGCATTCTAATCAAAGTATCAATGCATTATATCACTTCTATATATGGTAAGTACCCACAAATGCATAGGTAACCAGACAAATTTTGATAGTACTGCAGTGAAAATATACAGTACCTTGTATTTCCGACTTTCATCTCCTTCAACTGACCTGCTCATGATGGAGTTGTCCGGCGAATGTATCTAACCAATCGAAGTATTGATCAAGAAACTACCAACCAATCTACTAAAGAGCAAAATGTACTTCTTTTGATACAAAATAAGATGACCCCATAATACCTGTTGACTTAGATAGGCTATGTCTTCTGTGGTCACAAAACCAAAGAAAGGTTCGACCTGCCACCAGAATGGACTTGCATAAGCAGACCCTGCACCAAAAACAAAGACATCATTCAAAGGCTTAAGAAAAAAAATGGTAGAATTTGATAAGTAAAGTCAATACTTAGAGCAGAATTTGCTGCAGCAAGAAGCTCCTCCTGATCATCTTCCGATTGCACTGAGAAGTGAATAAAACAAGTTAACAGTATAAAATTGTTATACTCACAAAGAACACTAAAATCCCATGTAGTGAAAGAAGCTTGTGAGAGAGTACCAGGAGAGTCTGACTGCACATTGCTACTTATATGTCTAGGGCGTGCATTGCCTTTGCGCTCAGATATCTTTTTCATCAGTGGTCTTCCAGATTTACTGCACAGAAAATTCTTGGTAAGAATATTGATGAGCCGTATTTCAAAACATTGGTGGTTAGCTGAGGAAGAAATCACCATTCATTTCTCTCTGAGACTGTCCTAACACTTCTTTGTTTCGTAGTCGGAGCATTTTCAAGCTTGTCAATTGATGCAGGGGTACCAGGTCTGGTTGGAGTAAAACTCCGTCCAATCCTTCCTTGCCTCCGTGTAGCATCTCCAATATCCTCATCAGCAGACAACTTATTCTTTTTGGAAGGATGCCCAAGCATTGCAATCTTTTGAAAACCAGAGTGCCCATCATCCAATTCACCAGCCCTTTTGCTTTTGTCCCTTAACTTTTTCTCAGCAACTCCAGACTCGTCTCCTTCGGATCCAGTTGAAAGTCCGTGGTCTACCCGTTTAGTTTGTTGTGGACCATTTATAGATGCGCGCCTGGGTAATCCCGCAGACTCTTCATTGATAGAGGGGCTTCCCAGCGAACCTGATACTAATGCACCATCAGTGCTTGTGATAATGGGGACTAAATTTGACTTCCTTGCTGCACGGGATATTTTTTGAGGCCTCTGCCCACCCCACTGGGTGGGAGGGGATAATGAATGTGTAGACTTTGTTCGTTTGGAATTGCCAGATCCACTAGCAGAATTCAACTTATTTGTACCAGAAGGATGTTCCCAATCGTCAGAATTAGCTTGTAGTCGATGAATGTTTGGAGATGACTTCAATAATGAACCAGAATTAGATCGGGGTCCCCTCGCAGATCCATTCGCCTTTGGTATTGATGTGATATTAGCACCACTGTCGTCTTCGTTATTTCTAAAAAATTCAATGCATTAGATACCATGTTTTTTTTACTTGTACAAATAAGCACAAATACGGTAGATAAATGAAGTCTTAACATGCAGCAGGAGATAACTACCTCAATTCAATGTGGTAAGTGATGAATTGAGATAAGAGGATAACAGAGTGCATGAGGTAAAGAGACACATCTTACTTGTTAATAGCTTTTGGATTAGACATTTCCTTATCTAAAACAACTTGGCGATCCCTTTTGTTGGTAGGATGGAAACCACTGTCTTGGTCACTCCTATTTAAGGATCGTCCAACAAGACCATTTTGTGCAGAAAGTAAGTCTGCTTTACCAGTGCCAGAGGCAGATGCAACAGCTCCAGACCTGCACATTCAGTTTCATATAATCAATACCCAGAAAGAAAAAAGAGCCTGATCAAATTGTCAAATGGTGATCTACAAGACTTTCTATTAAATTTAGTTGAATTAAACGTGGGCAATTCACTTATACTTCAACATGCAGAATGTTCGGAAAGAAATTAACATATTTCCTTGTTATTATGTTCATGCCAAAAAGAAGTGAAATCACCCATAAAATAAGCTCAAAGGGAATGAAGTTCTGCATCAATAGAGAATCAACGCAATGAAAAACACGCAGTAAAGGATGATAGAATTTATGACCTGAAACTAGGGGAACTTGCCATTCTTGCCCTAGCATCATTACCAAACTTTGGTTGCATGCTTTGTTTCTGCTCCCGGTCTACATCAGCAGTCCTTGAAGTACCAGCCGATGACACGTCTGCCTTAATGGCAGAACGCTTTTTCTTCATCTTTGGCTTCTCCCAACCATCAATATTAGTTGCCAAACCTCTATTTTTTTCTCCAGGGGCTGCTGGACCACCATTGGTGACTTTGCCAGGATCTGAGCTTCTATCAATAGCCCCCAACCCCCTTGACAGACCAGTGGTCCTCGCATCCATCTAGTAAACAAGAAATGAGTTGGGCTAATGAATTATAAGAACAGTCCAAACGGTAAAATTTAACAAATGGTACGAAGATACACAATAGGTCAAACAGGGCGGTCAATCATCTGATTTCTATGCACAAGAAGTATCATCAGATGCAAGTTAACAATGACAATGAAACAGCTTATCACACTGAATGTACTAAAGCCAATAGCCAAGCCACATGACAAAATGAAAAAACACATCATAATAAAGCAAGACTTATTTTGATATACAGGAAAGTTAAAATAGACCTATGGCATAGCAGCAAGCAAATCCATGTACTGACTAATGAGTATCCCAGAATCCGACCATATCATTTTATTTTTATCCAACATTGTAATTTGTAGCATAGCTATTTAGAACCATTGTAGCAGAATAAGAGTAAAATATAATGATAAATAAAGAGCTGAATGAAAGTTTGCAAATGCAAGCAACAACTTCCACCATGGATGTGCGTAGTCTCCTATTTTGTACTGCATTCTTTGTCCTCTCTTCTCCTCTCTGAGGTCCAAGTTCTGTATCATCTGCATTTAGATGGCCTTGAGGGCCAATCTTGGATATAACTCCTCCAGACAACGATGCACTAGATCGTTCATTTGATGAACCATCTCCTCGGGAACGTTTCCGTAAAATATTAGGACAATATCTATCAATCTTCGTTACAGCAGCACCAAAAGCTCTAGCTCTTTCCCTGCAAAGACACTCATAACTGAATAATTACTGCATAATTTCACACAAATGTCAAGTTCACGTACCAATCCATATGCACTGAGAAAAACTGTTCCCCATAAACCTTCCCCTAGAAGAGCATCGGCAATTCGGCATTATAAAAGAAAGGTCCAGCGCCAATAAAAGTTGTGTTTGTAAAATGGAGATGTTTGCCCAATCAACTAATTAATAGCATTTCAGCATTTGCTACCCCATTTCACATGTTAAGTTCATCTCACAAGACAACATAGCGAGTAGTGAAATCATACCTAGCTTTGTTTGAGATATCATTTAGATTATTCTTCATGCGTCTGACCTCTTCAACAGAATTAGGTAAGTTTCTTCCTATACATGGAGCTGATGTTGATTCTTCTGGGGAGGTTCCAAAAATGGAACTTATTGATTTTTTTACATCTAATCGAGATGCCTTCTGGTCCAAAGTTGTTGGTCTTAGGTCCACGGCAAGTGATTGAAGCAGGGTAGAAGAGTCAACTGCTGGTGACCTTGAAGAGCTTGGTGCAAGAAACATCGCGTAACTATCACCACCTTCACGAAAGCTTTCTGACCTTTCCAATGAAGCAGCTGAATACGGCCCACGTTGCCCATTGAAGTATCCATGCCCATCAGGGCTACTAGACACCAAGTCAGATTTTGTACCAGATGCCATTAACCTGGTTCTGGCAATTTTTAGACCGCTAACAAGTTCAACATGAGTACCAAAAGTTGCAACAACCTGGTCTTGCAACCATGGAGCTCGAATGCCCAAGAAGCAGCGAGAAATCTCAGATCACAGGAATACCTGTCAATATAGAAGACAGTAAGTTGCAAATAAAACCTGAAATCAATTTTTCGCATCAAATCACGGAGCACACTCCATGCCCAAAGTAAAGAGCAAAAGAAATAGCTTTGACCAAAGAAACACCTAGCCTCTATGGAATTGTACCATCACTTTATTTTTGACATAAATGTTTCAGTATGTGATAGCTTAGTTCATTTCACGTTTTTTTATTAATATAGCAAAAACTATTTTTCCAATACAACAGATTTTTGTGTATTAACATTGACCAATAAAACATAATCTGCAAAAACGTCAAATGCATTGTGCCATGCCAACCATATGTGAAATAATTGAAGTTGTAAGATTCTACTGTCACTCGTTCCATTAATGCAACAGTATACTATTAAATATTAATAAATGCGACCAGCTGTATTCCATAAGTCTTCACAAATCTGCACAGTGCTGCATGACACAATGCAAGATCTGTTATGCATCCCATGAGACATCTACTTAATAATCACCAAATCCACTTAATCATGCTACATATGACAATGACATGCACCAAGCAAAGCTCAACAGAGATACCAGCATCGCTTGCAGAAGAGTTCTAGTGCCAACCAAAGACCATTTGACCACCAGCATCGCCAGCACAAGTGCACCCACACTCGACATACCAACATACTACAACAGAAAAAAGGACAACAATCCGACTTCATCCAAAGTTCTGGGAGCTAGCTAACAATTCAAAACCACCATGACCCATGCAACGTCCATCAATGACCTAAGTTGCCAAAGCTCGAAATGGAGCACTAACAACTGTTATCCCTTCATTTCAAAGGTAGAGCAAACTCCGCAACGCACGGCTAACCATTAACCAAGCACCGCCGCCAACTGTCACACTGCCACGCTAAAGTCAAGAATTCCCTGAATTCAAAGCAAACCAAGTCACCAGATTGCCACTGCACCCTAGCGCACCCCGCTCGATCCACCGACGCCCCCCGCCCGGATCTCAGGAGAGATCCCAGCAATTCCAGCGCAACCCAGCACGCCCAGCACGGACTACCTCACGCGCATCTCTCCCCAAACCCCCACCGTCCTAGACGCCACCAACCACCGCCGGATCCCGCGCCCAAATCCCGGCCGCGGACCAACCCCCGGGGTGGCCCCCACATGTCGGGCTACGTGTCCCACAAAGAAACCCCTCACCCCAAACTCCAGAAGCTGCCCCCAAGCGCGCGGGCGCGGGAATTGGGCGATTGCTCGGCGGAATCCGATTGGGCGAAAGGGGAATTAGGGCTTACCAAGCGCGCGGGGATCCGGATCCCCAATCCGGCGGGGGAGGGCGCCGCCGAGGAGGAATCAAGCGGAGCGGAGCGGCGGGGGAGGGCGAGGCGAGTCTCGAGGAGGAGCTCGAGATGGAGCTTCGTGGAGGAGGGAAGGGCGGCTTCGGTGAAGGCGGAGGAAGAAGGGGGAGGTGGGGTCGCCGTCGGTCTGAACGGACAGAGCGGAAACGAGCCGCTTAAAAGGGCGGTGGGTCTGTGCGGATGACAGTGGGGCCCAGGCCCGCGGTGCAGTGGGAGGAGGGAGGGTGGGGGCCGGGCGGTGATGTGTGGGGATTTTGTTGGCGTGGTATAAATATGTGTTTCCTTTTGTGCAAAGATGAGTCGAGAGCGTATTCTTGGAAAAGAGTACAAGACAAAATGATATAGCAATCCGAATTGCATGCCCTTCATTCAACACTAATGGGGTTTTTGAATTAGGGTATTTCATTGGAAAGTTTTAAGATCTAGTTCAAATTTAAACAAAAACCTCTTAAGGAATTACCCCTCATCCAGAGAGGGCCTAAAATAAAAAAAAAAATAAAACATCAAAATGCTCATATCACCTACTTATTTATAGAAATTTGATTATAGAGTTTACTAGTACTCATAATCATCTTAAAAAATGTTTAGAGCATTCACTAATTCCCTTTACCATTGTATCACGATTTAGTACTTGCAACGACAATCCAGTCTCATTATTGGGCCTGTTCTTTTTGGTCATGCACTGATGGCTTTTAATTGCGGTGATGGCTTTTTGGTGCATTGCATGAGATTGCGGAAAAAGAGATACTCGCTTGCGATTTTTGATAGTACAGATATTAGTTTTTTAACATGTACTACAATTAACTTGTAGACCCCATCTTAAAAAAAATACTCCGTTTAAAAGTTAGTTACTGTAGCAAAAGCCAAAAGCGGCTTTTAGAAGCCGCAAAGAACATGCCCATTATCCTTTAAGTGTTACCAACATACGAAAACAACTCGCCTCAGCGCATATTTATCATTAACATCAATGTGTGTATCCATGAAAATGCTATATTTCTATAATTTTGTTCATTAAAAACTACATTTTGTTAATTATTGTCATCTACCACTCCTATCTACATAGGATGATATCTATATAATTCATGTTATTTAGAATGGTTCACATTTATGGTCCTGTTTTTTGGCCTTTTGTGATTTTTGACTTCAGCTTCTAAACAAATGGAGCGGCTTCAAAAATCGTTTCTCCAAACTGCTTTCCAAGCCTAAAGTTGTGTGCACCATCCGCTTCGACGTCTCCGTCGGTCACCGTCATCTCGAGAAACGCAAACAAAAGCCATCACAACAACAAAAAGGCATCAGTCGTAGCCCAAAAAAACTTGGCTAAATAGCAAATTTGTTTTCTCAAGAATCCTTCTACATAAAATCCCTTTTTAAGACAAGAAACCACACCCCTTACACCACAAATAATTTTGTTATTATTGTCATTTGTATTATCTGTCATTGCATATGATATTCTTTGTTTAGATGATCGGATGTAATTTGGTCAGTTAATGTTAGGCCATACCAAAGTTATAACAATGATTACTATGTTTTATATGATGTATGTGCATGATCTTCATGCCGAGAAATTCAAACATATAAACATATATTCAACTTCTCACACACAAATACAACCATTTGTTCAAATCAAACACCTATTAAAAATTAATGTAGACTTCAAAAGGTATGGGTTTTAGTTCATAGTCTTATTCTAACGGGGTGATCGTTTCGGCTTTTTTCGGCTTCAGCTTCTAGCTTCAGCTTTTTTTTCACTATTCACTACACTATCCACTAACTCAGCTACAGTGTTTTTTCAGCCAGCTACAGTGTTTTTTCAGCCAAAAGCCAAAAGCCATCGCTATTCCGATCACCCCCTAAATATAAGGCTTTTAGAGCTAAACCTTATGTAAAACACGACTAGTTAAGTTCTCTAACTTGTGAAAGTTTTACATGCTTTATTAAAAGAAAGAAAGATTGAGATAACAATTTTGGAATAACATTCTATACTGCTTAAGAAGATAACATAGTCATTTGGAAGGTCAAGGTCAGTTGATGTGCATTTTACTAACAATTTGTGGCATATGGAGCATATGCCAAAAAAAACTGATTATGTGTTTATAGTTTTCTATGAAAAAAAAGGAACAACCTTGTCATGTAAAATTGCACAAGTTAGAAAAAAAAATCAATGATAGATGCATATGAATCTTCAACAGGGAAAATTCACTACTCTATCATCATTGCTTGCTTTTCGCAAAGTTTATTGCTTGGCCCAATTTGAAGCATGCGAAAGAATCATATTTTCTCTAATGACCTAAGAAGCATGCATATCCCATTTGAAACAAAGTTTAGATTTTAGTAATCCTTAATTCCACCTATTGACAGGACACCAGTCTATCTGGTGTAAATTTTCACCATAGGCATGTGCATTACATGTCCAAACTTTCTAATGCACACAAATGATTTATCCCGTCATTTGTGCTCAAAATATACTAGGTAAAAGATATTTTATCTCAAATTGTGTGTGGCGCACAATCTAACTAATATGATTATCAAATGGAATGTGTGATTAGCATATGAATTGAGGTTTTTTAACTTAGTATATATTACAAGGTTGTTAAACGTTGGATAGAGATGTTATTTTAGATCCACTAGGATTCAAAAAACCATGTATCCAAAAATAGACAACTATATATGTTGCTATTGGTAAGGAAGGGTTTCTTTTTTATGAATTACAACTCATAGGATAATGGAGTGTAACTTAGACAAAGCATAGTGGCCCAAAGTCATTCCAAACATACTCACAAGATCACATCTTGTTCTATGTAACGTGGGAATTTGCCCTGATTCCTGCAAATTAAACTGTTTCGTGTGAAATTCCTCGTTATTCCACTTGCATTGCCAATATACTTGAGAATTCATTTTCTATTCTGGATTTCACTAGAATTATGTTTTTCATACCCCCATCTAATGATCTCTATCCTCATTGTCATAATTCCCATCCTAGAATTATGTTTTCATACCCCCTTTCTAAGGATCTCTATCCTCATTGTCATGATTCCCATCCTCCTTTTTTGCCTAACTTAAAGTCATCTTCGTTGTGCTCATCTATATCTTTGCACCCTTTTTTTTGCATTTCAACGTTACTGTTATTAGTAATATCCCGATCTCAGGGCTGTTCCTTAGGCAGGGCTGTAGGCCGCCCAGGACTCCATGGCAACAAGGCCCCCCTGTTTTTGTGCAATATTTTGTTTATTGTTGTAAATCATGCTGCTTATTTTAGTCATTCTCTAATTAAACAAGCATGTTTGTTATTATACAAGGCCATACATAGAGATATGTAGCTATAATTTCTTCGATTTCCAAATATAATTTGGAACTTTGCAATGATTTTTTAAAGGATGCAATTGAGTTAAATCTTCATCGCCTTTTAATCAACCCTTTCCTATAGGTACGTATTTTTCATAAGTAGCATGGAGTACACCGTTGGTTTACAAGTCAACGCCCTTTCCGTATTCACATATCATTTTAGTAATGAAATTTTGATGGCGTGACATTATAATCGACAAATTAGCTTACAATCAGTATTGCATTGTTTTTCCTTTA
The DNA here is from genome assembly GCA_036346265.1 of Melocanna baccifera. Classification (NCBI taxonomy): domain Eukaryota; kingdom Viridiplantae; phylum Streptophyta; class Magnoliopsida; order Poales; family Poaceae; genus Melocanna; species Melocanna baccifera. Next base: position 11,987,528 of record CM070690.1, read on the forward strand.
AAAAGATTCAATTTTTTCAGCTATATATAAATTGTGATTTATTATATAATTACAAATTTATAGCATGTATAAACATTCTGTTGAGCTAAAATACTTTATAGCTTGTGCGAAATAAACTAATAAAATGTTGTTGCTTCGCCTCAAGGCCCCTAAAATGTCAGGGGCCCTGCCCCATCTGTGCCTTCGCCTTTTTTTTGCATTTCGTTGTGACCATAGTCCTTTCCTTAATGGCAACAACCCTAATGATGCTCAACTTGCAGAACATTACACTGATCTTAAGCATAACTACACAACTTCAACTATTCTCGAACAACAGTTAGCGATCATCGTAGCCATGACCATCGACACATGCTGATCCAATAGGAGCCATGCATGGTGGGCTGGTGGCTGATAACATGACTATGGTGCGGACTGTTGACATTCTGTGTTTATGCTAACAGGGGGACGGGGTTTATGATTCTTTAGGTTCATATGATATCTTTCCCTTCTTGGAAGGGCAACGAGGTTATTGTTATGAATATTATGTGTATTGCCATGAAGTCCAAAGGACTATATATATATATATGAGAGTACAAGAGGGTAGCCATATACAGATAAGAAAACCGAAACAGATAAGGAATCAAATAACAGTCATATTCTATCTCCTAGTCTATCTCTAACACCCCCCTCAAACTCATAGTGGATCACACACACTGAGTTTGGAAAGAAAATACAAGTGTTGTGCCCTTGTCTACGGCTTCGTGAAGAAATCAGCGAGCTATAACTCTGACGGCACAAACTGTAGAGCAAGTACTCCCTACTGCACCTGTGAGCGAGTGTATAAAGCATCCACACCAATGTGCTTGGTGAGCTCATGCTTCACTAGATCTCGAGTAATGCTGATGGCACTTGTACTGTCAGACATAAGGGGCGTAGGTCCCCTCACAAGTACTCCAAAATCTGCAAGTAACCACTTCAACCAAGCTATCTCTGGTGTCACTCCTGTCAAAGCTCTCAATTCAGCCTCTGCACTCGAACGAGAAACTGCAGTCTGCTTCTTTATCTTCCAGGCAATCAAGGAGGAGCAAAGAAAAACACAGTAAGCAGAAAGCGAACGACGATTAGAAAGATCATTAGCCCAAGTCGTATCGGAATAAGCCTGAAGCTGTAGTGAGGTGGAGTTAGGGAAAAACAAACGACGAGAGATAGTTTCACGCAAGTAGCGAAGAACCCGAAAAAGATGGCTGTAGTGAATATGAGTAGGATAGACTATAAACTGACTCAAGATATGAACAGTATGAGTAATATCAGGACAAGTGCTCACAAGATAGACCAGACTCCCAACAAGATGATGATAACGAGTAGAGTCATCAAGAGGAGCACCATCAGTAGCACGAAGCTGAAGGGAGAGCTCTATAGAAGTCTCAGCAGTGCGAGTATCAGTCAGACCAGACCGATCAAGAAGATCCTGAACATACGTTTGCTGAGAGAGGTAGTAACCCTCAGGCGTGGAAGACACTTTAATCCCAAAGAAGTACGTAAGCAAAACAAGATCAGACATGAGAAACTGCTCACTGATATGCTTCTTCACATATGTGATGAAGGAGGAATCGTCACCAGTAATGAGCATATCATCCACATAGAGAAGAAGCAGTGTCCGACCTCGAGGTGAGACATGAACAAAAAGAGCAGGGTCATGAGCATTGACAGTGAAACTGGTAGCGGTAATCACCAAGATAAAACGAGCAAACTAGGCACGGGTGGCCTGTTTTAGGTTATAGAGAGCACGACAAAGACGACAAACATGGCCATCGGGCACAGAACAGCCGGCGGGCGCAGGGCGGCTAACAACCAGCGGCTGTAGACGGGAAGGTCCCTGGATCGACGACGACGTCGACAAGGGGAGGCCTCCTACGGCCTGGATCGGCGACGGCGTCGGCAGATCGGAGTAGGACGTCAACGGGTTCAACAGATCAGCGGTCGGGGGAGGAGCGTCGGCTTAACTCCCCCTCACGGCAAGTGCTAGAAGCAAGACATCGGCGGCGGTTCTCGGATCCGAGAAGAAGACGGTCTGGACGGCAGCAGCGGCCAGGACAACGTCGGCAACGGAAGAACAGGTTAGAGATTATGGTTCTAATACCATGTTATGAATATTGTGTGTATTGCCATATGACCTAAGAGGCCATATATATAGAAAAGTATAAGGGGATAGCCATATACAGATAAAGAATCCAAAACATATAAGGAATCAAATAATAGTTCTATTCTATCTTCTAGTCTATCTTTAACAGTTATAACTTTAGAATGGTGAATTGGTGAGTAGTTCCAATATGAGTGAGGACACTTAACACAAAAATGGTAAGATTAAAGAGAAATTATATTAAGAGGATTCTAAAAACTACTTACAAAATTTAAGCGGAAAGTGTAGATCAAAAATATTTGGATGAAATCATAGGTCATTCTAAAGCTTCTTACAAAAAACTAAGTTTGGATCAATTGCAGCGAAACATAGAAATTCAATACATGTGTAGAAGAGAAAGTGTGGGGGGTTGCATTACAACTTTCAAAAAAAAAAAAAACCTCCCCATGAACGCTCACTTTTTTGCGTAATGAGGTCATGCTTTGCTCCAAAACACTCCTAAACAGGAAAAAAATCCTTTGCTTTGTGACTTTTCAGTTTTCATTCGATGTAGGACTAAAAACAAATTATTTACTACATGATCAGGAGGAAATTCTCACGCTACAAAGGCATGTAGAACGCAAGATGCTTACATATGAATGCTTAAAAAGATATAATATATTCACATCATCAAGCACATATGTAAAATTCATTTCATCTAATACGAGCATCTTTTTTGGTAAGTGCTTAGTTGTTGTATTATTTAACAAATAGATATAGTTATATACCGGTGTCTATTTAAACATAAGTGCTATAATGTACGGGTCTGTTTGAAACCGTTTTTAAAAACCGCTTTTGACTTTTACTACAGTACCTAACTTTTAAAAAAAACATTTTTTTAAAATAGGATCTACAAGTTAATTATAATACACATTAAAAACACAATATCTGTACCATCCATAATCGCAAGCAAGTATCTCTCTTTTCGTAATCTCTGTCACAATCAACTAAAATTCAAAATTTTCAGTTAAAAACTACAACCACATCAAACAGGCCCGTAAACACCTTATGTGTCCTACATAGCAACTAAACGAGGCCTAAGATTTTGTAACTAGAGCAGTTCCCTATTACACCCAAATCAACCAGGAAGTTCCCCTTTTATGAGGCATTACGGAAAGAGAAGGTAAGCAAAAGGTAAATGGGGCCGATAAACAAAAAATGAACTTCGTCATATCAAATGTCCAAAATAAATATAACATGTAATTTATATGAATAGCACGCAATCCACAACGATCCATGCAGTGAAAATACTGGCAACACACATACCCAAAATGTTCCAACTCATGGACTACATTTCAGAGTTCTCGACAAAAGCAAGCCACGACCAGACCATCTCCAAATGCCAACCTCCGACTCCGAGCAGAAATCTTACATAACAGATAAATACTCAAAACACATGAACGCCCAACAGATGAAGATGGGCTCTGCTCAAGACATCTTCTGACTCGCCCAAAAAGTTCTCGGAATATTTCATGGTTAACGACTACCAACTTTCCATGGACGGGAAGAACTGACACTTCCCCACCGAGCAGCGCTCAGCAGTACTATTGTGGGGGGTGCTGCTCTGCTAACTATTCCGTGGTGGCGGTCACTGCAGCTTTGTTTTTTGTCTCCTTGACAGCATCAGTTGATTCCTCCTTTGTTGCGCTTTCCTCAGATTTGCTTTCGCTTACGCTGAGTTTCTCCAGCAGTCCAGCAGCTGACGAACCCTCTTCGCTTTCTTTGCCTTCTTTCTTTGAAAGTGATTCGGCAATCTCTTCAACCAAGTCCTTGAACTTCTTGCAGTCTAAGAAATAGATATAAAAAAGGGGGAATCATTGTCAGTGAAACTCAACTAGTTTTCAGAAGATCCAAACGACTAATTAAATTTGTGCAACAAGCGGAATGAAAAAAAGAGCATACTGTCACTATGGCAACATATAGCACACAGAATGGCACAGCGTTTTAAACAGCATCTGGCAACAGATGGCAAACACTACATAGCCTAGATATGATCAGGCAATGGTACATATGCTTCCCCCATGTATTGCTCGACAGATGTTATTGCTACAGATTTTAACAACACCCATAAACAGAGGAAATAGAATAACAAGATAACGATTGCAAAACAGAACACAGAGTAGACTAACATAGAAAACAAGGTTATATTATCAAGCCTTCCTGTAGAAATAGCACAAATCATGTCGCATTGTCCCAATAAGAAACCAACTTTATATGAACTATGAAGTTCACAGTACATCTGATAAGCACTAAGAAATTAAGCATGCTAAAGATAGACAAATATTTGGCTAATTTGAAGTTTGAAGAATTACTAGCAAAATGTGGCCAACAGAGAGTGCATACAATAGAGCACATGTATTCCTGACCAAAACAAATGTCTGAAACTGCTTGCAACGAACCCATTCAAGAAAAAGATACACAAATAAAGAGGTATGAACAAGTTTGTGAAAACCCATCTCTTCAAATTTACAGTACCTAAGACAAGAAAAAATTGACAACCATAATGACTAGTTAGAGTGAGGTAGACGTGTACCCACATAAACATGGCACCTCATCACAAATTTGGCAATGCCCACCAGGTGCAAACAACCTGTGTTCTACTGCAACAAACCGGGCTGCACAACTGTGACAAGCACATACCATGACAGGCACCAATCATTCTGTCAGATTATCACACTACAGGTCCGCAACAGGTCCAATGAACCTTGATGGTTAGCTACACACCAATGTGTGCTTTTCAAATTCTACATATCAAGTATACTTTACCACTTGAAAAAGAGGGTGGGTTGGTAAATTCTAGATAATATACAAAAACATGAGATTATCGGTGACAATTTGTCAATTACAAAGTACAGGCTGGTTCCTTTTAATCTGTAGATGTTAAGTTTCAATAGGGGTATTTTCCATGTGACCGTTCACATAATCAAGGCTAAAGTTTGAGTTGCCCAAAGAAAGCAGCTATATGGAGTGCCCACTCTTGAGTTTAGTCATAGGGGCTTAGAACAGAAGCTTAAATTTGTGACATGACAAACACTCAGATTTTGAAAGGTAAAATTAGATGAATAAAAATTAAATATCATAATTTCAAAAACAAAAAGGGGGTAAAAAGAGATTATGCAAAAATGCCGTTATAGTGGGGATTCTATGCAAACAATGTCACAAGAGAACTACCAAAGGTTGTGATCATGCCACCTCCACTAGGATAAGGGATGGTCATGCCCCTTGTGACCTAGGAAGCACCGATACGTCAGACAACTGCCGTACGTGTGTCCGATACGTATCCGATACGGCGATACATTTTGATACGCGGCGATACGGTATTGGCTGAGTATCGATGAATTTCACCTAGAGAAAAAATAGAAAATACCTCAATACGCCTCCGATACGGCGCGATACACATCCGATACGTATGGCCCACTTGAATCTGGCCCAACAAAGGAGACGCCCAACCCAACAGAGGAGATGATAACGTCTCCGCTCACGCGCCCACCCATCCGAGCCGCCGTCACACCCAACGCTTAACCCTAATCCTATCCTCCTTGCTCGCCGCCGCCACTGCCTGGAGGCCACCGGCCAGCCGTCGCCTAGAGGTCTGCCACTCGCATTGCCTGGACATCCACCGCGCCCTCGCCGCCTGGAGGTCCGCTAATCCCCGCCGCCGACTTCATCACCCACTCCCCCTCCACCGCCGCCGCCTTCTTCTCGGCCGCGGTCACCGCCGGTGCGGCCTCTACGCCCCAAGGCGACATCAATTCCGCAGCAGCGGTGGTGAGGCGGCTGAAGCGAGTGGGACCTACCTCCAACATTGTCGTGATGGTTGCGAATGTGCTAGAGGTGTACACCGTGAGGGCCAAGGCGGTGGTTGCAGAGGATGGGGCCACAGCACCCAGTTGTTCTTGTCGTCCGATGCCATCTTGGATAGGATCTCCCAGTCGCCTGGAGCTGGTGTGCCATTACAGGTGCGGAGGGCTGTATCTTGCTTCTTTGCATTTACCTCGTTTTATATTTCAGGAATTGAAGCGTGTGGTAGTTTATTGGTGAGTAATTATCTGAATGGCATGTAGGCTCCACAGGAACATTGAGTCGGTGGCTATGTTGTCAGATGGGGCGGAGAATAGGCGAGACTCCATTGCGCTTGTGCTTAAAGATGTGAAAATAACATGTTTGGAGTTCAATGATGCCATCCATGGTCTGCGAACTAGGTATGCATGCTGCTTGCCTATTTTTTGTAATCGATAAACATTACTGGGAATATAGTTTCCTCCTTTGCAGTAGTTGTACAAAATCATGTGACTGGTAAATGTAGTGACAAGGCAGCATATGTATATTTGAATTTTAAAAGAATATCTCTGTATTATTTTCTAATTAGAAGGTTTTGAAGGATTAAGAGGATGGGAACTTAAACTACAGTAGTGCCAGCCTTTTGTTTCTCTTACACACACACACTATATATATATGTATGTATATATATATATATGTATGTATGTATGTATATATATATATATGTATATGTATGTATGTATGTATATATATATATGTATATGTATGTATGTATGTATATATATATATGTATATGTATGTATGTATGTATATATATATATATGTATATGTATGTATGTATGTATATATATATATGTATATGTATGTATGTATGTATATATATATATGTATATGTATGTATGTATATATATATATGTATATGTATGTATGTATGTATATATATATATATATATATATATATATATGAAATCTGCTCAGGTTATATTTCCTTGATTGATCACATATTTTCATCCTGAAGTGTTATTTTTTTGGTGCTATTACTAGTTTACTACCTCTTGTTGCATCTAACCTTTTTCTGTAGCGGCAGAGCAGGTACCTGTCAAGCTGTCAATTAGCCACAGCTATTACTAGTTTACTACCCCTTGTTGCATACTTGCATTTAACCTTTTTCTTTAGCGGCAGAGCAGGTACCTGTCAAGCTGTCAATTAGCCACACTACTTCTTGCAAGGATTCAGGATTTGAGTGAAGTCCTTTGAAGGAGAATATGCTTTGTTTGTCATATGGCCATGCTTAGCATCCCTATGCTGATGCTATCAACTGGTAAGTTTTTTATTTTCTCCCTCTCTCATAGCTTGTTTACAATTTTTCTATTTTCAAATACATATATGCATGCCATATCGTCGTATCCTTATTTTTGAAAAATATCGTATCGCCGTACCCGTATTGGGGCATCCTAGCTTGTGACACCCAACCCACCCATCCATCCCTAATTGCACAAGATGTTTTTTAAAAGAAGACAGGATAGAGGATACATTCTTAACGATCCAACAAACATCGTCAATCACTGATACAACTAACTAACAATCTAATTATGAGATTTACACAAAAAAAAAAAGAAACTCTCACATGTTCAGGCACAACACATGGTTCAGTCTTCAGTGTGAGAAATGCAACCAGCCCATGCCAAACAAGCGCAAAGCCAGCATCTCACGAAGCATAAAAATTACTGTTGCTATTAGGAACAATAACATGGAATGAACAGCACGATCTAGCATGACATCAAACTAAGTTTAAAAAAAAGCAACATAGAATTGCAACACGAAATCAATCGGGCAAAAGAAGAGACGAGAACTCACTCTCCACGGAGCCAAACCGGATGGCGAACATCTCCTCCTTGAGCTCGCCGTCAGCAAAGTCCGCCGCATGCCAAACGCACGACTTGTCGCTGCCCGCGTGCTCCTGCATCTTCGTGGACGAGACCACTGCACAAATACGCACACAGCATCAAAGCCTCAACCGAGTGCTCTTGTCCTGAATCTACTCGGAGCGAATGAACAAACGGAAACAAATCTCCCAAAAAATGGGAAAATTAAGAGGAAAGAAGTAGAAACCTAGGTGGTTGGCGCAGATCTTGAGGGTCTTGGCCTGGCGCATGACGAGGCGGACCTTGCCGTTCTCCTTGTGCTTGAGCAGCTTGACGGTGCCCGTGCCCCTCTCCTTCCACTGGTTCCCCTCCTTGTCGAACCTGTACAGCTTCGCCTTCCTACACACCACCACACAGCACAAACCAGCCGCCGCAAATCAGCACCAGATCGAGCCACAAACAAACAAAAGCTTAGGAGAGAGCGGAGCAGCTCACATGTCGAGGAGCACGTCCTCGTCCTCCTCGCCGGTAGTGACGGCGATCTCCTCGAGCCGCACGATGGGGGCGACCTGGGCGCCGGTGTCCTCCTCTTCGCCGGTGGCGGCCACGGCGGCAGAGGAGTCCTCCCCCTCCTCCTCCTCCTCGTGGCGCACCACGACGGGATCCTTGTCCGCCATGACAGGGCTGGTCGGCGGCGGCGCTTGCTACTTTCGATTCGACGCGGCGGCGAGAGGAGAAAGAGAGGTGTCTCCAAAAGTTTTGCGAGGTCGATCGCGAGGAGAGGCAGAGAGGCAGTAAAAGGGGAGGGAGCGCTAGCCGCTAGGGTTTTTGTGTACCCACGGGTAGAGCTGTAAAAAAAGCTCGAGGCTCGCGAACTACTCAAGCTTGGCTCGTTTTAGATTCGATTCGAACTCGGCTCGAGCTCCAAACGAGTCGAACTCGAGCCTGATCTCAAACTCGCGAGCTTCAACGAGCCGAGCCGAATAGTTCGCGAGCTTAACTTTTTTTATTCCATCTCGTGACCCGCCGCGCACTCCCGCCCGCATTCCCCGTCCGTGCGCGCACTTCCCGGCGTTCCCGCGTTCCCGCCCCCCCCCCCCGCCCAAAATTCCCCCGAGTCGCGCGCGTCCCCACCCCCGCGCTTATCTCTCGCGAGTCGCGCCCCACCTCGCGCCGATCTCTCGCGCCCACGCCAGCCCTGCTGGCGCTGCCCCGCCTCGCGCCCCGCCGCCCGCGCACTCGCCCTCCTCCTCTCCCCGCGCGCGCCCTCTCCCCCCCACCTCTCCCCGCCCCGCCGCCGCCCCCCACCTCGTCCCTCTCTCTCCCCCCTTCTCTCCCGCCGCTCTGCCCTCTCTCTCTCTCTGCGCCGCTCTCCCCGCCGCCGCCCCCACCCCGCCCCTCTCTCTCCCCCTTCCCTCTCCCCGCCGCCGCCGCCCCTCCTCCTCTCTCCCGCCGCCGCTCTCTCCTCCCGCCGCCCTTCTGTGGCCCCACCCCGCCCCTCCCCCCTCCCCTTCCTCTCCCCGCGCCGCCTCGTCCCTCCTCCCGGCGCCTCCTCTCTCCCGCCGCGGCGCCTCTCTCGACCCGGCCCGCGGCGCCTCTCGACCGGATCCGGCCGGCCACGGCCTCCCCGCGCCCGCCCAGCCAGTACTCCCGGGTCCGTCCCCCTCCTCTCCTCCCGAGCCTACACGAGCCTCGCGAGCTGTCCGAGCCGAGCTCGAGCCCACTGAAGCTCGACGGCAATTTCAAGCCCGCTCGAGCTCGGCTCGAGTTTCTACCGAGCCCGAGCCGAGCCAGGGTAAGCTCGCTCGAGCTCGGCTCGTTTACAGCCCTACCCACGGGTAGGCGCCGCCAACGGAGTTGGGTCTGTAGTATAAATCTAGTTGAGATATTTTTTCACTTAATTTATAAATAGAAAGTCTCAATCATATTTAAAAAGAAAGAAATAATAAAAAAGAGTTTTTTTCTATCTCTCTGTGTTCAATCTATTTTATGTTTACATTATTCTGTATTTGATCTATCTCTCTTACTTAGGAGGAATCGTTTGTACTGTACTTATCAGCGACGATTACTCAACATATTATCAACACGAATTGCTCTAGTGGATCGAATGTAATCATCGAAGCACTCATAGATTGAATTGTCTATCTCGATCGCTTTAAATTTCGTAAATTTTGTATTCTAGATGATTTTCTACGGTGCAAATCCGTTCTATTCTACCAAGAGCAAACTGAAAGTCACCAGCACAATTTCAATCGGTAGATTACATTAAACAGTGCAAATGTTCGTTGCACTGTAGATTGATTGAAAAAATATAATAATAGTGCGGTAGACTGTATGAGCCACCAACAGCCCGCGCCACCACACCCGCGTGAGCCCTCGGCCGCACACGTCGCCGCCCGATCCGCTGGTCGCCCGCACCACCACTCCCAAACGACCCCCGGCCGTATGCACCTCCGCCCCGTACGAGCCATCGGTAGCCCGAACCGCCGACTGCTCACCGCCACCCGCCGCCCCGAACATCGTCGCCGCCACCGCCGTGTGTGAACAGGGTAGGCGAAACCCTACCCCTCCCCTCCTTTTGAGACGACAAAGTAGGCTTGGGCTGGAATAGGTCGGACGAGAAAAAAGTAGAAGAGGCCCGACCAGAAGAAAAGAAAAAAAAGAAGAAAACAAGGGGAAAACGGGGCGCCATCCGAATTTTTACAAATAGGCCCTCAGGAAATTGGCAAATAGCACGAAAAATTCTCAAAACTGAAAATTAACGGATAAGCCTCAGAAACTGCAGAATTCGCTGAAAATTCATATTCCAGCATAAAAGGGCCTCGATAATTCAAATTTTGAATTGTTTTTAGCACTTGAAGCATGCTTAGCACTATTTTTATTATTTTCTATATTTTTCTATATTTACTTGCTATTTTGATTAATTGTAATTGTTTAAATTACCTTTAATAGTTGAAATTAACAGTAAAAATTATAGAAAATATGCAAAAAAAAATTGGAATATCACGAGAACCTTTTGTATCATTATCTAATTTATTTTATGTATATCTATCTGCAGTATGTTTATATACTCCTTTTATACATATGTAGATAACAGACATTACGAACGAGGAGTTCGAGGAGCTGGCCCAGCATGGCCAAAACAATTTTACTTAGGGTTCTGACATTGAGACCATAGTTGGAGCTAAGAAGCTCCGCACTGCCATTGAGATTGGTGCACCGTAGGATGTCAAACCCATTCCTAAGGAAAATTATCAGGCACTTCACTTCTTTAGGCATAACCTCTGCCTCACACTCAAGAACAAGTAAATGGCAGAGAAGAGTGCCTTAGCTTTGTGAACTACACTAAAGAAGCAGTTCAAGAAGCTAAAGTACACCATTCTTTCTCAGGCAGAGTAAGAATGGAACCGACTGAGATTTACTTATTTCTAGACGGTTAGAGAGTACAACTCTGCTTCGCAAAGAATTTGTACCAATCTTCAACTCTATAGTAGGCAGATCACAAACGAGCAGAAGATTGAGAAGACTCTCTCCACCTCCCACTCCAGTACAATATAGTCTACACGCAGCTATCGTTAAGACAGCTATAAAGAGTATGTTGAATTGATTGATATTATGCAGATTACAGAGGCTCAGGATGAAGTTCTCCAAAAGAACTTTGTCGCACAGTCGCCTAGGAGCTCCGCTGGCCATGAGGCCAACGCGAGGAGCTACAAGATGCGGAAGCTTATAATGAAGAAAAGAGAAGGAATGAAAAGATTGCAGCCCAGAAAGGCAAGCCACATGCTCCACAAGAGAATCAGGCCAGCAAACCAAAGCGAGACGATAAGCCATATGGTCAACAAGACTAAGCTGCAACAAGTGTGGCAAGTGGGGGCACTAGTCGCGGATATGCAAAGAGCCGTAGCACATCGTTGATGCCTTCTAGGCCAAAAAGAAGAAGGGTGACAAAGAACAACATGAAACCCACTTTGTCTTCGTTGAGAGGGAGAATTCTGAGCAACTGTCTACACCAATGGAGGTTGATTCCACTCATGCAGCCCCAACCCCTCTTGACATTGCACCTGCCGCTGCCATAATTTCCTAGGAAGAGTATCTCACACCTGAAAAGATAGCAACCGAGGTCTCTAACACATTACAGATTCAGTCTAATGCAAATAATGCATTTAGATTTTAATTGTTATTCATTTCATGTGTAAAAGGAATAAGTTAGATTTGCAATAATAATACTCAAACAATTTATTTTTTCATGATGGTTAGATAATATTAATGAATTCATACATTTATTCAATTAATAACAGCATGATATGTTCTGATATTCGAAGTATTTTATTTGTGTGTTGATTGTCCCACACTACATATTAATAAAACACTTTATATTAGAATATGTATGGTGCTTCATGGAGGAAGTGAGCTTAGCAGAAAGTAGCACAACGAATACCATCTTGAGAGAGACAAAATTATTTTAGCCGATTAGCAAAAATATTGGTACCCTTACGACAATCGTTGATAGCGATACTTGTATAACAGCTTACGAAGAGCCACAACTATACTCCCGATGGGGCACAACTTTGGTTACTAAAGAAGCCTTGTTGTACTCAGAATCGACTATAACTCTTCTAAGTTTCAAAGATATTCGTGTTAACGGTTTCTACGTTGAGACTGAAGAAGAGTATGGTAAGAATTATCTACTCATTACAAAGCATAAAGCAAGCAGAAAAAAGGTATTAGAAAGACTTCTTCCTTTTGAATCTGAGCTATACTATACTAATATTAAGGCACCCGCAGCCTATACTACCATGAAAACTATATTTATGAGCTCTGAACTTTTCTATCTCTAGCATAATATATTAGACCACCCAGATCTTAGGATGACAGGAAATATAATTAATAATTCACAGGAACATAATATTGATGTAAAGAATTTCTCAAATCAGCAAGATTTTCTATGCCCCGCATGTGCCATCAAAAAATTAATTACTAGATCTTCTACTCTAAAAGTGAAGGATGAAGTCACTGTATTCCTAAAACACATCCAAGGAGACATTTGCAATTCTATACAACCTCTGCCTAGGCTATTTAAATATTTTATGGTGCTCATCGATGTTTCCTCGAAATGGTCGCACGTATATTTATTATCTACGAGAAACTATGCTTTTGCAAAACTGATTTCGTAGATAATTTAAATTAAAAATAATTTCCCTGATCATCATATAAAGTCCATCGGAATAGACAACGTCAAATAATTTACTTCAAAAGGATTTGATGATTTTTACATGTCAATAGAAATTAAAGTTGAGCATTTTATCTTGCATGTCCACACCAAGAATGGACTAGCAGTGAAATTAATTAAAAGGATTAAATTTATTGTTCAACCATTTTTGCATAATTATAATTTACCAACTACATGTTCGGGACATACAATCCTGTATGCAGCAATTATCATCAACTTTAGATCATCGGCATATAACATCTATTCGTCTATGAAATTAGCGCAAGGGTCTACACCAAACATTTCTCATCTCTGTAGATTTAGTTGCAAACTTTATGTATCTATACCCGCCCCCACCAAAGTGTATTGTGATGGGCCCTCTTAGATAGCCTAAGATATATGTTGGTTATGAGACATCATCCATAATCAGGTATTTGGACCCCATGACAGGAGATTTGCACACCACTCATTTCACTGATAGTATATTTGATAAGAATAGTTTCTCAATATTAGGGAGAGAAAATCAACCCCTTGATGAAATATATCGAGAAATTACGTGGCAAGCCATAGTACTATATGCACATGGCCCGCACACTAGTGAAGCAAATAGAGAAGTACAGAAGAATATTTATTTACAGGCATTAACAATCAACTGTTTGACGACTTACTATAATTTAAAGAGCGTGATCAAGTCACATGTGCCTGCACGCAATGCACCAGAGATGGTTGAAATACCGAAGAAAGCTGAAAGCATCCCTAATCCCGTCCAGAGGCCTCAAAATAAAAGCACAAAAATTTCAGCCGCCTCGAATCCCATGTAGCCGAGGACACCTTGTGACATCCCAAATTTTGGTTTTTACTTTATTTATTTAATTTTTTTGAATTTAAAATCCCTTTTTCTAAACATTTAATTTAAGCCTAGAGGGTAAGCTATTAAAATTTATAGTGAAATTATTATCAAATCAATTTAAAACTATGTTATTTGGGTCCCTTGCTTTTTTCTAAATTTTTAGAAATTTTATGGGATTTATTTGGAATTTCCTATAATTTTCTAGCATTTATTTGAATTTTTGGACTTTTCTAAAAATCTAAAACACAATTAAAAGATTTAAACTCTCCCGCCTTCCCTCCCCTAGCGATGCGTGGACGGCCAAGACGTGTCCATGTCGCCGCCAAGGCCATCTCGCCTGTCCGCCTTTCCTTTCCACCCTGTCGTTCTCTCGGACCGACGCGTGGACAACCAAGATACGGCCACGTCCCACGTGTCAGCCCATCCACCTGTCTCCCCTTGTTTCCTTTTCTCTCTCCCCTTTCAATCCCGCTGACCAATGGGCCCACCCTCTTCTTCCTCGCCACGCCGCCTCCTTCCTTCTTCTTCACCCCCTCTTTCCTTTCTCCACCACCGACCACCAATTCCTGCCTGTCTCGCCTTCCTCCCTTGCCTCACTCCAATTTCGGAGTCTACGCACAGTCCAGGGTCGAATCCCCTAAACATCTTTCACCCTTTCCTTCCCCAGCTGCCCTTTCCCTCTCCTCCCTCACTTTCCTTTTCGCCGGTGAGAAATCCTTGCCAATGTCTCCCCCTCTGCCCTATATAAAGGGTTCCACAGTACCTCCCCATCCCACACCACCTCCTCCTCGCCTCAATCCCATTCTCGAGCTTTGAAAAGCCCCGACGCCAAGCATCCTCTTCTTTCGCACAGGCGACACCTATGACGAAGGATTCCAAGTAAGCAGCCACCTCACGCCTCGAGGACGCAGCCACCAGCTTCACAACCCCTCGACAAGCACCATCCACTTCTCCACCGAGCTCGAGCACCACTGGAGGACCCAACACACCGGAGCATGAGCACTGCCACCGCCAAACCTCACTGTCGACCCCTTTTCGACCACTCCCGATAATGCAACCGTGCACCAGTGCACTCCCTTCACTCCCCTCTTTCTAATGTGCCACTAGCCAGCTGCCACCGCTCGTCGTAGCACCAGCGACCCTTAGTCCCAACGCGCCACCTCTCACTGGCAATGCCATGTCAGATGGCATAGCCTATGTGGCCGCCACATGCTGCTCCACCTCAGCCCTGCACCGCCAAGTAGCCACCACGCCACACACTGCCCGCTCGCGTGGCAATGACATGGCGTGCTTCCTAATGGCATATGTCCACATGGCCGCCACATGGCAGCTACATGGCATGCCACGTCAACAACAAGCCACCCACCGACCACGTCAGTGCCACATGTTAGACACGCGGTAGCCACGTCATCACAATCTTACAAGTCACATGCATGTGTAGGGCTGACGACAGCATGATGCCATAATTCAGATTTTTTTCTTTAGAAATTTAAATCGATTGAAAAATTAAATTCTCTACTGGTGTCATAAGTCTGATGTCATAAATATCTTTTTCTTTAGAAAAATAATTCTAAAATTCTAGTATTTCTCTTTATTTAGGATTTCAATTTTGAGAAGCCCGTTCTTCTTCATCCTAACTCCGTTTGAGCCCGTTTAAATTTCTAAATTCATCTAAAATGGAGATCTATCAAAATTTGCAATGTTTTCACATTTTTTATTTCATTTCAATTTGATATGAATTTATAGAGTTCTTTTTGCAAGTAGACTGCAATGATTCCGGAGAGTTTTACGATAATGATTCACATCAGACTGTAGAGTAAGGTAAGTCACACATCCTTGACTATTTTGATCCTAGTTTACAAATAAAATTTATTTTTTAAAAAATTATATTGCATGCTTAATTTCTATTTTGTGTATTTTAAATTTATTTTTACTTTAGTTAATTCCCAGTTGTTATGACTCCTTTGACTTAATAAATTCTTGTACCTTGACACCTAGATCAAAACTGTAGTTAGTACACTAGTATGGCTAAAGAATTTCTATAGTAAATGCTTAGACCTACATAGATATAACTTCATGTTGGGATAACTTTTTTCACACGAAATGATAAACATTTAAAATGTATTCTTGATTTTTATGAGTCAAGAAAGTCTATGAATTATTTCAAACAAATATAAAACTTGGTTTAGACTTTGGTCATGGTTAAGGTGGTGGGTTCTTACTAGTATAGGTTATAGCTCGGTGGCTCAACGTGGATACTAGGCACAAGGGGTACGTGGTTAGAGCCTAAGTTAATTAAGGATCGGTCTGTAAGCTACTGCTATAAAGCTCAATCGTACTATCATAAGACTAGTTGGGACAGTCCAGACTGACTAATTAGCTGATCCCAACCTAAGTCTCACTACATGCTAAATGTGAGTGTCGCTTATACCATGGAAAGTCCCACATGGCACAAGAGGAGGCTCCAATCTGGTGAATTACTTATTGGGGGTAAAACCTTAGTAGAGGTGGGTCCAGGTGGTTGCAGACTTAGCTTTGTAAAGGCCTTGTTATGGTTACTCAGTTGCACGCCCACGAAAGTGTCTAATGGCCGACACAATAAGTTAATTATAACTTATGGGTAAAGTTGTACAACATTTGTAGAGTGTATAAACTATCCTAAATAGTCATGTCCACGATCATGGGCATACTGAGTTAAGCTTTTCATGGATTAGACTTTATTTTTTCTAAAATGGTTTTAGTTGGAGACGTGGTATCTTTTTGGAGAAAATGGTCTAGGTGGGATACCTGTGGTTAGGTTGGTGCTAGGTCAGTGCCTGCACTAACAGTAATACTTTGTTAAATTACATGTTTTACTTACAGTATTAAATTCAGTAATTTTAATATATTTATTGTATTTTATTAAATTATAATATTTGCTCAAATAACCATATAAGCCTTCCATTGTTGTTTATCATTATATTGCATTTCCCTGTATGGCTTACGGAGTACAAGTTTGTACTCATCCTTGTTTTATCATCTCAGAGGAGTACGACTTCGATTACGGTGAGGACCAGAATGAGTAGGCTGTGTCTTACTATCATCTGCCTGTGGCAAGCTTGGGCTTCACTTTTATCCATTTGCTTCCGTCGTTTATCTTTTATTATTGTTGCTAATGAGCATTGATATAAACTTTGATAATAAGGTCGTACTCTTTTATTTAATAAAGTTGGTTCTTTGTTCTTGATATTTAACCCTGTTACCGCTATGTGCACTAGCTGATGTTGGACTAGTATAATTTACATAGAGGATCCGGCACGTCTATGCAAAGGAGAAAAAGGACTTGACATAACCAATCACCGAAGTTCCTCAGAACCAGTAGGGAAGCCAGTTGAGACCTGGTACCAGTATGACACCTTCAGAAAAGGGCATACCAGATTTAAACATTCCCATGGAGAGAGAAATCAGCATAGATGTATGCGCACACATTGGAGCTATAAAACTAAAGGGACTTGCCCCTGCAATCGAAAGGAGCGGTGAGCAAATAGAAGCACTAGAAGAATCAATCCATAATGAAATAGCTATAAACTATGTGCATACGGCAGAAACTATAAATAGGATAACAGCCAACGTTGATATTTATTTTGCAAAGAAGAGCCTACATCGCTCACCGAATGCAAGAAAAGATCAGACTGAGAGGATTGAAAAAGAGCAATAAAAACTAAATTATTATCTCTGAATAAAATAGAGGCGTTTGAGCCTATAAGCCGCAGCCTCCCCATGTGCACCCTGTAGCTGTAGGGCATAATTGGGTATTTATTCGAAAGGGAAATGAGAAGAATAAAGTTATAAGATATAAAGCAAGACTTGTTACACAAGGTTTCACTCAACGCCTAGAAGTTGATTACGAAGAAACTTATTATCTGGTCATGGGTGGCATTACCTTTAGATATTTAATCTCGATGGTAATAAACCTGAATTTAGAAATGAAATTGATGGATGTGGTAACGCCATACATTTATGAAAATTTGGATTCAAATATTTATATAAAGGTACCTGAAGTTATCCCTGTCCCTAACCAAGGCAGAGCAAATAGAAACCTGTATAGTGTGAAACTCAGAAAATATTTGCATGGACTTAACCAATCAGGCAGGATGCGGAATAATTGTTTAAGCGACTTTATATACAAGAAAGGCTACACAAACAATAAGGATTGTCCCTGTATATTTATACGATATTTCTCGAATATATTTTGTATAATCTCAGTATATGTAGATGATCTAAATATCATCGGAACTCTGAAACATATAATGGAAGCAAGCTCTTACCTAGAATTGGAGTTTAAAATGAAAGATTTGGGTAAAACCAAATATTGCTTAGGCTTATAGTTCGAGTATGTCCCGGAAGGGATATTAGTGTATCAGTCAGCCTACACTCAGAAGGTGCTAGAAAAGTTTAACTTTGAATAGGCATACGTATCAAAAGTACCAATGGTCATGAGATCTTTACAGCAAGATAAGTATCCATACAGACCTAGAGAAGATGGAGGGAGGATGTTTTAGGATCGAAATTCCCATATTTAAGTGCAGTAGAAGTACTTATGTATTTAACAAACTGCATTAAATCGGATATTGCTAAAGATGGCAACGGGCACAAACCCGCTGGGTTTTGCCATCCCAAACACGTGCCCGTAAAAGTTGGACGCGCCCGCTAAAAAACCCATGCCCGTTGACGGGTGCAGATTTTTACCCAAACCCATGCCCATTCGGGTAATGGGTACCCACGGGTCGCCCATGCCTGACAATAGCTATGTAGATTGCAGACAGTGCAGTGCTTAGCAAGTCAACAATAAGTTCAATTTATATGCTAATATGCATGAAACAAGTAACGACAAATTCACAATGCACATCACAAGTTCACTCCATCAGTTCTCTTATGCGCACTAGTTGGGCCAGGCCGGTTAGAGAAGTTTTGGGGTAATTGCGGGCCGAGGTATGGGCTGGTTTCCTGGGGTGGTCGAGTTTATATTACCCATGGGTTTACGGGTTCGGGTACTATAGGAACGTACCTGAACCCAGCAGACCCGATGGGTTGGGCTTTTTGCCCATTAAGAGACCCATGGGTTAGGAAATTGACCCAAACTCATACCTTAATAGAGTAAAAACCTACTGGGTATCAGGTTCCGGGTACCCATTGCCAGCTCTAGATATTGCATTTGTCTTAAACCTATTAGCAAAGTATAGTGCAGAACTTACCAAAAGGCATTGGCAAAGAATAAAGCATATCTTCCGATACATCTAAGGGAGTAAAGATCTTAGACTATTCTGCAGAAAGAACCAATACCTACATATGACTAGCTGTGTAGATGTCGGGTACTTATCAAACCCGCATACAACTAGGTCACAAACAGGCTATGTATTCCTATATGGTGGAACTACAATTTCATAAAAATTGTCTAAGTAAAGTCTTGTATCGACTTTGACAAATCACTCAGAAATCACAACGCTATACGAAGCCGCACAAAAATGTGCTTAACTTCGACGAATGATTCACCACATGCAACGGCCATACGGATGAATATCATGCAAGCTCCCACTATTATCTATGAAGATAATGCAACTTATGATGCCCAAGTACAGACAGATTACGTAAATAGTCATCTTACAAAGTATATCAACCCCAAATGTTTTATGCTCATGAGTTACAAAAGATGGATGAAAATAATGTACTCCAAACTAAGTTGTGTGAAAATCTTATAGATTTATTCACTAAGTCATTTCTAGTATTTAACTTTGAAAGGTGTATACATGAAATTAGAATGATGAGACTTAAAGAAGTGCAAAATGCAGGGGGAGACTCTTCTTGAGCTCACTATTAACACTTAATCACAAAGAATTGTACTCTTTTTTCCTCGATGAGTTTTCCTGAAATTTCTTGGCCAAGATTTTTAATGAGACAATTCGTGCAACACAACATAACATGCATCGTATACTCTTTCTCTAAATTTTTCTTACTGGGCTTTCATAGAGTTTTGATGAGGCATGAACGTGTCGGATGAGTATCCAATAGGGAGTGTTGGCAAAATTAGGCATAGACCTGTAAGCCTGGCCTATTGTGAGCACATCACCACTTAGTCTATAAATAGAGGATCTCAATCATTGTAATTTGTACTTAAAAAAGGAAAAAGCAATAAAGAAAATACTTTCCCCTCATCTCTCTATATTCAATCTATTTTGTACTTGCATTATTCTATATTTGATCCATCTCTCTTGCCTTAGAGGAATCGCTCGGACTGAACTCGCCAGTGATGGTTCCTCAACTGGGCCTGTTCCTCAACTGGGCCCACTAGAAGTGGGAAGGGCGGGGCCCGTTGGTGGGGTCATCGCTTGATCTGCGTGACTACGCTAGTTTAGAGTTAGCAATGGCGTCAGTTTCTCCGAGCTTAACATGCTTAGAACACAAGAATTTTATGAAAAATAGTTTAATTTTTGTAAAATTTAAGAAAACTCTCATATTTCAAACAAAGAGCTTATGTGGTACTTCATAGTGCGACATGTTGAACACAAGGTTGATTGGACCTAGTCACTTAGGATAAAGTTAAGCTGCTTTAGCTAAGTAGTTCCTGAGTCGATCTTGCAAAAAATATATGGTTTGAGTATGAACAATCCTGAGAAAATATATAGTGTTTTTATATTGGTTCGAGCCCTCTTTGAGATAGTAATAACCCTAATTATGTCTTGCCAATGGAACTTTGATTGCAATGGTGTTCTTGAACATTGATAGCCACGAGCACTGCGTAAGTCTACATAATAAAGCCAAAATTTTAGCCAAAAACCATAAGGCACAACCCAAAAGAACCCACTCACAATCAACTTGCTTACGACTTAAGTTTCTGACTGTGACTTTTTGGCTTATAGCTAAAATTACACTGCTATTAGCTTTTTTTGAGAAAAACTAAAACATTGAAAAACATTATATCATCATGGATAATACAAAAAGAATAAAAAGAAAAAGAAAAAGCCAAACAAAACCAAAATAAGCCAAAATTAAAAGTCAATGTGTTCCAAGTGGCTTCTAACTTAAATAAAATGAAAGCCAAAATAAGTCAGAAGCTAAAGCCGTTTGG
Organism: Melocanna baccifera; assembly: GCA_036346265.1. NCBI lineage: Eukaryota > Viridiplantae > Streptophyta > Magnoliopsida > Poales > Poaceae > Melocanna > Melocanna baccifera. Next base: position 12,008,498 of record CM070690.1, read on the forward strand.
AGTGGGGCCATCGCGACCCTTCCACCCCCATATGCCTATATGGCACGAACAATAGCACTCCCAGAGTCTGCATTCTTCCTTCCTCCGGCAGTGTGGGGGTTCAATGATAAAAGCCTTCTTTTATGCTGCGGTGGGTGGCTTTGGTTGTGCTTTTTGAGATGACAATGGACGATAGAAACGTTAACTTGGACAATGCACATGATTTTATATTCGAAAAACCATTTAAAAAAGTGGCTTAGAGCAATCGATTGGAGAAACCATCCTGTTTGAGCTCTATGAAAAATTAAAACCAAAAGCCACAAAGAAAAAGCTAAAAAAACAGGGGCAAAACCCTCTCGGACCGTAAGCTCCTCGCTCCTCTCACCCTCCAAACCTTAACCATAGCCCGACTACTGAGTGAACACAGTAGCAACTAGGGGTGAAAACGGATCGGATACCTCCCGATCGACCGACCGCCGAATCCGAGTCGGATCAAATTCGGGTAGTCATGTTAGATAATTGTCGAATTTGGGTCGAATTCGGATAGTTGTTTTCAGATACGGAATCAGAATCGGGAGCAGACTATCCGACGGATACGGATACTATCCGAGATTTTATCAGATAATACCCAGATATATTTATCAGATATCCGGTCCATCAGCCCATCAGCCCAAGTTGCCCATCAACCCATTAACAAATCCAAATAAATTCCAACAAATCCAATAAATACAAATTACACCAAAAAATTTCAGAAAATTCATAAAAAACTATAAATCTAGAAGAACTTGGGGAAATAATATAAACTATTTTTAGCATTTAGAAAATAGTTAAAATAATTTTTTTGCTCTAGGCTTTCCAATAAAATCTAGAAAAAATCCAAATAAATTTCAACAAATCTAATAAAATAAAAATAATTCAAAAAATACTATATATCTAGGAGAGCTTTGGGAAAATAATATAAACTATTTTTAGTTTTTAGAAAATAGTTAAAATAAGCTTTCTTGCTCTATGCTTTCAAATAAAATCCAGAAAAATTCAAATAAATTCCAACAAATCCAATAAAATCCAAATAAGTTTTCTAAAACTGCAAGATATCTGGTGGAACCACTTTCGAAATATTTTCTACCAGAATCCTGCCAAAAAAATTATTTAGAAATATATGGTGAGTATGGTGCGTACTATATATACCCTTTGTATTCTTGCGTAATATCCGACTAGATATTTGTTTTCATATTTGTAACCGCTCGATATTCGTTCCGTATTTGTGATCGATACTACCCGGATTCGTATTTCTATCCGGTACTATTTGTATTCGATATCAAATCCGAGAAAAAATATAAGATATGATACTAAATAAGTAATATCCGATTGAATTCGATTCGTTTTCATCCCTAGCAGCAACAAAAGAGATCACAAGGTTGCACAATCCCTTGCCTCGCTGGAAGGAAGAAAAGCCAAACCCCCCTGCCAGCAACGATCGTACCATGTAACAGAAAGTCCAGCTCAGAACTCAGTAATTACGGTTGGGCAGTTTAACATCATCTTGGATAATAAAACCTGACAGTACACAAGTTCCACACGGCATGAGTTGCGAATCTGTAATGTTTGTGGAGCACGTGTCTAAAATCAACACTAACATTGTCTTGGATTGACTTGTAAACTCGAAAATCCACCAAAAAGCTTTCTTCCGCAAAACTCCCAAACTTTCCGAACGTGCTATGAGCTAGGCTAGACTAAGAACATCACACAACAAAAATAGGGATGTTTTTTTTTTTTTGTAACGGGTGATTTTTAACTGCGGTTGATAGATTTTATCTAAACTTTTCATCACAACAATAGACAGAAAAAACACCGACGCAGATGATGCATGATTTTAAACTCAAGAAGCCGTTTAAAAAATCTAATTCAAGAAACCGCCCAGTTCAACGTTTAACTTTAAACTTCTGTAGAAGACAAAAGCCAAAATAGAGCATGGACGATATATGAATCTGAGCCCATCCCTTCCCATTCCTTCAGGTTAATCTCCTGAAAACAGACCCACCACGATCGTACATAAATGTCAAGGAAGCCCTAAACTTCACGCTAGAACAAAGCATTGCAAGTGCCGAAATCAATAGCGAAGTCCTATGCATCAGATGCTACTGGCAGTCTGGTGCAAATGACAACCAATCCCCACTACATACGAAATGCCCAGACCAAAGAGCTCACACTAGCAGAGAATAATTTACGATAAATATCGCAGTAGATTTATACATAAAGTAAAGCAGAACAGATAGCTAACATTCGACACAACTTATAGATAATTATCTTTTTGTGCTTTGATGTGAAAGTGTGCAGCAGGATCGATCATTTCGTCACAAACTTCCAAAAGTACTCAAATTTCCGCAACTGAATGTAATATAACACCATCAGATGCAGCGAAGAAGCAAGTACGAAACTAAAGGAAGCAATTCAAAAATCAGAATTATTCTTGGCTTGGAGCACCATTTGAACCCTCCTCCATAGGCTCTGCTTCTGCTGCATCTCCTTTCTTACCTATAGATAAGAAAAGGTGATTAAGTTGCACGAACTATCAAATTCTAAGACAGACTAATTATCAAAAATCAACAACAGCATCCAATGCACAAAGTCCAAAAATACCAGCCCAGTGATTGCAGGACAGACCTTTCTTCTTCTTTCCACCACCCTTCTTCTTTGTTTTCGTCCCCAAAGCAAGCCATCCCTTAATCTCAGCATTGTCTTCAACTGATTTTGAGGGCTGCAACCCCTGAAGTGGATGTGATGTTACCCTATCTGATCCATTTGGCATCAGCAACACAGTGAACTTTATGTGTGCAACAAGGTCGCCTGCATGAAGCACCAACTATTAAGATGGTCACAAGAAATTAGAACGAATACAGACAAAAGTAATTAACATCAGATGAAGTTTGTAAACAATTACAAATAAGCACAAGCAATTCTCATAGGAAGTTTACAAGGTTTACAGAGGTTTGTACAGAACCCAAGGATAATCTTTTATGACAACTTGCAGAAAAAATTCCAGAATTCCACAGTAGTTCAACACCCAGAGGATTGTATTATCAACCTGGCTTCTCGTGAAGTACAGGGTATGGCTGTAATAGCTCATGATTCATGCATTCCACTAAGCCTAAGCGTGCACGCTTCTCTTCCAATGCCCTGGGACAATTCATAATTTATGTTATGATAGAATGATCCAAAACGAACAGCATCAAGAGCCAATGTGCAGTGCAAACCTAGCAGTGAAGGGCATGATTGGAAACTTCTGGCTAATCTCACTAAAAATGAACCTCGATGCTTTCATCTTCAAATGATAACTCTTGTCTACGGCTCTTTTATAGATGGTGGTCTGCTTCTCATCCAATAACTTAGGCTGTAAATGCCAATTCAACGAAAATGTTATAAAAATATGCAAAGCAAAGAAAGAGCTTAAGAGCATAGTGCAAAGAACAGACATTCCCACCTTTCCTTCTCCAGTGCTGGTGACAATATCAATTGCATACACTTCATTTTCTTCAAACTCAGCATCATCCACCTTTGTATCAGCATTGGAGACACTAAGTACGACTTTGTTACCATCAATGACAAATTGTTTCAGCTGATGGCTAAGAACACCTTCCACAATTTTGCAATCATAAGCAGCAGCAACTTTCTGAATTGCTTCAGTAACATCCTTGTTCTGCAGAAGGATATCAAAAGGGGGTTACTAATGAAATCAGCATACCAGTACACACTCACAAAACACATCAACTGAGTTAATTCAACGCAGACAAGATAGATACACTACTTAGGTCACCACTTAAGAGAAAGGAGCAGACTGATATGCCCAGGGATCACTACCGACAAAGATGCAGTAATACTGATTACTTGTGAACAAGAAAATAATCAGAAAAACAGTTGTACTTTGTAAAAGGTGTACCTTCTTCCCAGGTCTAACAAGCCTCATTGCAACTTCAGCCGCTGTGTTGGCAGCAGCAAGAACATCTGCTGCTCTTCCAGTGACTGGCCCATCTTTGATAACATGTGTATGAGCCACCACAGCAATAAAACCATCAATATGACAGCCCATATCTCTGTCAAATGAAAACAGAATCATCAAAAAAAAACATGGTAGAGTCGTAGAGAAGGTTGCAGCAAGACAATACATTTTGACCATATCATTTTCTTCCAGGACTGCCTCATCAGTGGCAAGTGGAGAGAAATGGCAGACTGTGTTGTTCACGGATAAGCATGTTGGAAAAGCAATCCCCCTTTCAATCTTCCTCTTCACGTTCTTGTAGATATTCCCAGTTTGCCTGCCCTCAACAAAGGTACCCCAAGTAATCAGGAAATCCAGAAAGAAAGCAATAAGCAAGACCTTATGAAAGAAAGCTGGATGCATTACTCTCTTATCAAAGAGTCGCCCTTCTCACAGATGTCAACAATCTTGGCTTTCGGCTTGCACTCAGACACGACCAACTTCAGGACCTCTGTTCCACAATAAGCATCAACTTAGCATCACATTTCTGATATCATCATACAACAATGCAAACGTAACTGCACATTCATATGCAAGGGCTCAACCCGCAGAAACACAGTATGTACAGGCTTTGTCAGCACATGCCACATGTGCACCTCAAAGTTAACATTACTCTCGGTCTCATACAAACAGAACAGAATACGGTGTGACACAACCAAGAAAATGGAGCGTTGGTAATAACCCACGCACTGTGCATAGTACTCCTCTGCAAAGCTCCTAAAGGTGATAACACTGCCACCAGAATTCTAACCATACGAATACTCCACTTCTCAAAGATTGCTACCCCGGTACTTGCGTAGCTCATCGAAACAGCTAAATCCAGCTACCGCTAACAATACACAGCATAACATGTGGCAACCTGCCCCGGATAACAAAGACACCGCAATTTCTCGGCGAGACACACCAGAATCGCCTCGCACGCGACAGCAACAACAGAGAGAGAGAGAGAGAGTTTAGAAAGGCGAGGTTTACCATTGATGATTTCGGCGGCGGCCTTGTACTTGGTGACGACATCCTGGGAAGAGAGGTCGAGCTCCTTCTCCTCCCTGACCTCATCGTCCGACGACATCTGCACAGCCACCAAAAACGATCAGAAGTGGCGAGCGAAACGCCTAAGAAACGCACGAAACGGCCCGAATCGAGACCGGAAAATGCGAGAAGGGACCGAGAATTCCTCGCCTCTTCGATCCGAAGCAGGGGGGCGGAAGCTGGGAAGGGGAGTCGGGGCGGCGGCGGGGGGAGCAGGTTTTAGAGTTAGGGTTTGGGGGTGGGAGGGGTTTGGGCACTGGAGGCTATATAAAGCACAAAATCCAGCTCCATCGAGAATTCATCACTCATGAGAAATTGTGGAGACCCTGTCCGTGTGTAGCATTGATTTTTCCTCTCCTCCGTGCGTATTGTATGTTGTTGGGATTATTGTTTTGTTCGGCCTTGTCTTCTCTCCGAGTCATGATTTGGTTGCATGTAGCATCATTTTTTCATGTCCGGTTGAGCATGTTTTCTTTGTTTTTTTGACGGCTTCAATCTTTTAATTTTTTTTAGCTATTACTATTTATTAAAATAATAAATTATGATAAAAAATTATAAGTCGTAGTTTTAAAAAATAGACCATATCTTTCAAAATTTAATACAAAGACGGTAAGGCACCTAACATGTTTATATCTACTCTAGATTATATTATGCATGTTTGATATGGCTGCGATTTATGGTTTTTGATTAAAATTTTTGAATTTTAGCTGTTTGTAACAGAGATTACGGAGAGAGTACTCGCTTGCAATTTTAGATGGTACAGATGTTGGGTGTTTAACGTGTACTATAATTAACTTGTAAACTGTCTTTAAAAAAATACTTCATTTGAAAGTTAGGTACCGTAGCAAAAGTCAAAAACCGTTTTGAGAAGCCGAAAAGAACAGGCCCTATACCTGTTAAAAAATAATTGTTTTGCTACTCTACAGGTACCTACATTCCTTCTTCTAGCAGCCAATTTTGTGGGCGTCGGATGTGTTTTGTGATGCATGCACGTCTCCATATGATCAGGGGCATTCGGAATAGCGATAGCTTCTGACTGAAATTTTATTGTAGCTGATTTTTTTTACTGTAGCTGAGTTAGCTTTTTTAGGTATAATTAAATTTTAAAAAAAATAGAAAAAAACATATTAGCTCATCATGGACAATGCAAATGAATACGAAAAAAAGAAAATATAAAAAGTCCAAAATATCTATAAAAAAAGAAAAAGATAATTTATTGAATAGTGAAAAAAAGTTAAGTTGAGCAAGGCCTAACAGGTCCACTTGGCCATCGGGTTTGAGCATTACCCCTTGGAAGTGAGATAGTGTGGCCCCGTTGTTCTTTTAGGTTGTCACTGGTAGATCTGAACGGAGAACAAGGAAATGGCCAAAACATTAGGTATCTCTCTCGGCTATGAAGTCTAAATACAAAAAGACAGAGGGAGAGAGAGAGAGATGGCCACTCGGAAAGAAAGATTTTTTAGAATCACTCGGACAGACAGTTGGCTCTGAACTTTGGGCGTGCGGTGCACGTTTTAACTCAAACTCTTATTTCATGATTCTTTTACGTAACAGTTCAAAATTTACATGCACTCATTGTAAACCATCCCTAGATGTTGAAATTTTTCCCAAACCTTTGCTTCGGCCTATGCGTCGTCACGGTCTCCAGATGCGTGCTTCTTTTTCCTCCGGTGGGAGTGGACTCGTTGGTCGCGTCCTCCCGACGCGCGCGCTCGCGGCGAGCGCATCGGTTGATGTCGCTGCGGGGCATGATGCACTTCAACGACCACGCCACCTGCCTGAGGGCGCTGGAGAGGGTGAGCGAGGAGGCGTGCTTGGACGACTGCCCGTGCATGGCGGCGCGGTTGTACTACGGGCCCGACATCAGCGACGGGTTCTGCTACTTGCAGCCGGAGGTGTTCTCGCTGGAGACGTCGCAGCCAGAGGTCGTGCACTACAACTCGACCATGCTTATCAAGGTGCAGGCCAAGTTGCCCGGTTTTGATTGTGTACCACTACTATACCAAGGACAACGAAAATGTCGTAAGGTTCCGCCGAGCCTAAAGTTCTGGTCAGGGGTGGAGAGAGGGGGGGCTAGGGGGGCCTGGCACCCCCCAACCTCAGGCGGGACCGGGGACCCCCTCCTCCCCTCCGCAGTTCGCACATCCGCTCCTCCCCCTCGCTCTCTCCCCGCCGTCCGCCCTCCTCCCTCTCCCCCCCGGCGCCCCTCCCCCTCCTGGCCTCCCCGCCGCCTCCTCCCGCCGCGCGCCGCCCCGCCTCCTCCCCGCCGCCGCCCCGCCTCCCCTCCTCGGCCTTCCCGCCACCGCCTCCCGCCTCCTCCCCTCTCCTCCTCGCTCTCCCCCCGCCCCCTCCTCCTCTCCCGCGCCTCCCCTCCTCCGACCCCCCCCCCTCCCCTCCCGGCCTTCCCCGCCGCCCCCTAGCCCCTCCCCACCGCCCCTCCTCCCCCTCCCGCCGCCCCGCCTCCTCCCCCACCGTAGAGTCCAGTTGGTGACACCCCTATGTTTAATTCACGGCTCCGCCCAGTTCTGTTTATGTTTCAACTCAATATCATAATAAAAGTCTCGTTTTTTTAAGAAAATAGTACATAATAAAGTCTGAAGTTTGAAACCAGATGATGAGATGTACATTGTCAGAAATTGACATTCCTTCAAACAAATCATTAGTACAAAATTAGCCCCTAACTGCTAGTACTTGATTCTATCTCTACCCATCTATAGCCACCCTTGTTTCAGAACAGCAGGTAGAACCACCATCATCAGCCCCCCGATTTAGCACTTTTCTTACGGGGCAAGTTTCCCCTGTGCAAAATGCGTTTGATATATAAATCCCAGACTTGAATTCAGATCGTTGTAGCTTCAACTCAGATCGCTGTAGCTTCAATCAGGAAAGAGGAAACGCAGGGGCAACAAAAATGAGATTGGTGAATAAATTCATGCACCTTGTGTTCCCGATAGGACTCGCTGTTGTTGCCGGAGCGTCCGGCACGCCGGATTACCGTGACGCGCTCACCAAGTCGCTCGTTTTCTTCGAGGGGTAGCGGTCTGGCAAGCTCCCTCCGAGGCATGACTTGCCGTGGCGCGCCGACTCCGAACCCGAACGTGCTGACCAGCGCCGTGATCGCCGACGACCGTCACAACTTCGCGCAGTCCGAGCCGGCCACGTACATCAACACGCCGCTCGTCGTCACGCTGGCCTTCCTGTCCGCCCATCTCCAGCGAAAGTGCGTGCCATCGATTCAACGGCGACGCCGGCGGCGGCCACGCGATGTGCAGCTCAGCTGAGGAGGAAGCGGAGCGGGGGATAATCGAGAGAAAAGTGAGGCGCAAGATGGAAAGTGAGGAGCGGAGGCAGATCGATCGAGCGGAGCTCTAGACGGGTTGCTGGCCTGCCGCGGGCTAAGCAGGCGGCCACATAAAGATTAAAAGTTAGCATACGGTGTCCACTTAATATTTTTTATAGGATGAATTAAGGCCGTGCTCAGTGTCAGTGAGTGCTAGCGTTCGACATTTGGCTTCAACTTTTTTTCTATTCATTTTTTTTGTTTTTTTATGTTTCTTTTTTTCCGTATACCTTTGTATTGTTTGTGATAGCTGATATGTTTTTTCTATTTTTAATTTTTTTAAATTTAATTATATCAAATAAGTCAGCTCAGATATAGTAAAAAATCAGCCAACCACAGTAAAAAAAGTCATAACCCATCACTATTCTAAACACTACCTAAGTGGGCTTGTGAATGGCCTACATCCACTTGCACCTTTAGCCAATTCCCTCTGGATTTGCATAGTAGTCCTATATATTTTTAAAAATTTATAGATGTTAGTGCTATTTGATTCCTCTCATCAAATATAATTGCATTGCATAACTTATTTAATCCTCTTCTCATTCCTAAATCCTAGTTCTACCCCTGTCTTCCACCATATTAATAAAAAACCCTAAACTAAAACAAAATTACAACTAAATCCTTTGGTTCTTGTGCTTGGAGATGTCTCACTAGCAAGGTACTAAATAGCGTTGGTAGTATCAACAATAGCGTAGCGGAATACAAACGCTACCAAGTCGAAGTGGCATTCGAAAATAGTGGATTGAAACTTTATGGTCGATATAGCATTGTCAAAGCACTACCGTGGCCTCTATTTGCAGTCCGCTACCCGTGTAAATGTTCCTGTGCAACTAAAATTTGAAATTTGTACAAGTCATTAGACCGACGAGCAAATAGTTGAAAAACCCTAACAAAATTAGTTGTCCTTGCCTATAAGATACAATCGTTTTAGGTGTCACCACCATTCCCTCTTTCTCGATGGTGGTTAATGCTCATCCTCCATAACTCCACCATGACTGTAGCAATACAGTTGTAATTTTATCGTGCTAAAAAGTCATGATATGTACATGACTAACCCAAAATTGTGAGCATTTTTTATATTCCGACATCAAAATATAGCGTTTGCAATATCGCCTTCATCTGCTATCCGCTACTTAGTACCTTACTCACTGGAGGTGGAGGTGGTCTTGAGGCAACCAAAATGTTAGATGAGACGATAGTTGGTAGGTGGCGTAGACATCTATGTGGGGACAAACATCGGATTCTTGACAGGACATCATCTTCTTGAAGATAGCCAACTGACCTGACACACAGGTATCATCGGTCTTTAGGGCCTCCATAATGGAGGTTAATGGCAGCAACAACTACCGAGTTGATCTTTATCGACGGTTTTAGACAGTCGCAACAGGAGTTGACTGAGTAGGGTTAGGTCCCCCTTCTTCCGATTTTGGGAGGGGACGTTGAAGAGAATAAGAAATGTGAGGGTCATACCAAATCCAGAGCCCCTGATGGAAGAGCTTCTAACCTGGGCGATAGATTGCCTGGTCCGTACCTCAAACATGGTTGGTGATAGGGAACAAAGCGATCTTAGGTAGGCATCACATCGGATAGTCACCACTTGAAAGGTCAAGTGGTTCCCCATCTCTGCCTACCACCAATGAGGTTGTCAGAGTTAGGTCTTTGCTTTCTTAAGAGAGTATTCGTATTGGTTTCTATTTAGAGAAGTCAAAATCTAATATGAATATCCGCTTCTCTGAAGTGGTTTCTCTACTCCCCTAGCTTTGAAGATAAGGCAGGGGTTACGAACGCATCACATACCCTACTCCTATTGCTCCTGTCTCTCAGACGTGTATTTTCCTCACTTTCCTCACTGCTCGTGCTTTTCTTTTTTTCAACCACTACTATTCATTTATAGTCAAAAACCATCAGCTGTACCTAATACAAACCCACCCTTAGCATTGCTTCGCTATGCTCACGACCAAACACTGCCACCGCCACCTTTCCACCGTGCTGGTTAGCACAGTACCAATCAAGTAAAATGTCTATTATGTCTCGATCACTAGAGCTCGGGCACCGGCCACCACGAATGCCAGCCATGCCTATGACCAACGTAGCTGAAGTGTTGCAACCGCAACAAGTACTTCAAGCTATAGTGTGTAGAGGTTTCCTTTGCAAAGTCAAATTAAAGTAATACTCTGATTATTTGGAGTTCTTTGCATACATAGTTATTAAAACTGGACCATACCGATGGTTAGATCGAAAAAAGGGAACCAATGACTTTGACGTTTCGATTCACTTCAAAGATCGGTCATGCAATCGGACTAGAAAAAGCTAGTTGAACCGAATGGTTTTTGCAAAAAAAAAAACCACAAACTGGACAGTTTCAATGGAACTGGATGGGCCATTGTTCACATGCAAAAATAGGGGAGTAGTGAATGGGCCGACTTGGCCCAGTCAACCTACATGCTTGCACCAGATCAAAGAAACCCCTATGCTTCCTTGCTTCCTCCTCTTCTCCTTAGTCTCATCTCTAAAAAACTTACGTGTTGGGAGAACAATTTTACCCTACCACCAGCAGGACCCACTCCGCAAAAGACATTCATACAGATCAAAGAGCTAATGTCGTGCTAGAAAGGATAATAGTACCCCTCGTTTGTACTCATAAGTTATATATCTCAATGAAGGGATTTTGGTCATTTGTATATGCCCAAGAGTCTATAAATACCCCATATATCCCTTATTTTGAGGGAGAGGGCTCTCTTGAGCTCTCATAAGCAATAAAGAATTGTATTCAAATTGGCGAGCCCTCGGGGGCTCTCTCCTCGGAGGTAACCCCCCGTGGGCTCACCGACAGGAGTAGAGTGGTCCTCTCGGACCCTCAAACCTATATAAATCCCCAAATCATTTTTACTTTTGTGGACGACAGCTCATAAAACGACTAGCATCCACCCCCTCACTTGTATTTGGGTTTCACACCTTCAACATTACCCTCCTATTCTTCTCTATTTCTCTCTATCTAGGTATTTGTGATTATTCTTTACAGCCAAAACTCGGATCCCGTGAGTCATGGCCATCCTTCATCCAGATCCAACGCCATGTTCGTCCTCCCACCCCTAGAGTAGCGTCAGTGACTAGATGGCATGAAATTGCGACAGCGGTATCGTTAGTAGGGCTAGAAAAAAAACTCGTTAGTGAAGATTGTTGGCTCGGTTCAAAATTGATTCAATTACACTCTTTAATTAGTTAAACATTGAAAAAATTGATTTCGGATGAAATTAATTTTTCCTTTGGCTCGGCTCGTTAGCTCGATTCTAAAAATAGTTTTAAACTATCAATAAAATGATATTAAATTAAACTATATTAATTTTTTAAAAAAACTCGATAAGACGAAGAGCTGGTTCGATATCCATCCCTAATCGTAGCAGATGTAGCCCAATGGAGATCTCGTAGGTGAGGATTAGACTAATACACTTGGTGCTAGATTATTTTAGTTGAAAAGTTGCGTTGGAACTTGGAATTGCATTGGTTCTGATCGGGTAAAGCTAATGCAAGTAGGAAATATCATTTATTTATCTTGGGCTTGATTAATTAGTTGTTGCTTGTAGTATATTTCTTTCGTATCTTTGGTTTTCACATGGTATATTCTTCTATTTGGCTCTTCTGTTCATAATATTTCATACAAAAATAATATCGAACTAATAAAATATGAATAAAGCCTGGAAGAGATGTGTATGACCCTGTTTAAACTGGATAAAATGTGAGGACGGTCGGTCTATGCCTGCTCTCCATGATCTTCGTCTCGAAGAGCACGCGCATACACACACGAGTCGCCAATGCAGGGCAGCGGAAGCTTTAGTTAGCTTGCTCTGCGTCATAACATGCATGCACGACATGCACCACCCGGGAGAAGTGTACTGCCCGCGCACGCTCGTACGTGTCGTCCTCCCGGGCCTTTTGCCCGACGCGTGTCGCGACGCACGGAGGCCGAGCGGCTCCGGCTTGCGTCCGCGTCGCCGCACACGTGCCGCCTCCTCGCCTCGCGACTCACCACCCCTGCCCCGCTATAAAATGGCGATGTCCCCCCTCCGTCCGGTCATCGCTTACCAGCACCGCCGTGTCGTTCTCGCATAAGCAGCAGCAATAGTAGCGTGCACGCGTTCGTTCCAAGTTAAGTTGCAGTAGCAGCTAGCACACGAGCTCTCGAACGAGGTTAGCCGCCGGCAATGGCGTCCGGGCAGGAGAGGAAGGAGCTGGACCGCATGGCCCGCGAGGGGCAGACCGTCGTCCCCGGCGGCAAGAGCCTCGAGGCGCAGGAGCACATCGCCGAAGGTACCGTGTGTGTGTGTCTGTGTATCTTCTACGTACTAGCTAGCCGTTCTGTTCGTCCGTTCTACCGGCCGGCTGGCCGGTGCAATATACGTACTGCTGCTGCCTGCTTACATTTACGTGTACACACACATATATATATATTGTTAGAGTACAGTATATTTGGTAGTGTTAGAGTACAATATATGGTAGAATAGAGTCTATGTCTTGCCCCCCAAGTCTTGTACCTCTATATATACCGCCTGAGAGGCTCAATGCAATACATCTAATTCCACCTATTCTATCTTTCTTCATGGTATCAAAGCGGGTTTAGATCCAAACCCTAGCCGCCGTTTGCTTCCGCACCGCACGTCCCGGGGAGATCTATCTCCGCCGGGGGCAGTGCCACCGTTTAGGCGGCGGATCCTATTGATCCGGCCGCCATCGTCGTCGTCATCGGCCAGCAGCAGATCGGGCCTACTCCTCGCCGTGCGCGACCTCCACCCGATTGTCCTCGTCGCAGTCCGCTGTGCACCGTCGTGTCCTCCTCAGCTATCTTCGCGCCAACTCTTCCCAGATCTGGCAGTCGCCTCACCCACTGCGCTAATTTCTCCCACCACCGCCGCGTCTCTCCCGCTCGCGCGCCTCCCCGCTCGCACCGCCGCGTATATCCTCGCGTTGCATCTACATCGCCGTACCCTGTGCATCGACGACTGTGCTGCGCAACCTCTTGTGCGCCATTTGTCTGCACCTGGTCTTCGTCATGCTGATCGGGCCTTCATCGCCGACATCGAGCGCTACCGCCGCCGCCATACCTTGCGTCAGGACTGCTCGCCTTTGCGCTAGAGCGTCCGCCCGGACTGCTCGCCGTCGAGTTGGAGCGTCCGCTCCCGCACTGCTCCTTCTTCGTCCAGCACAACCACGCCTGGTTGGGGCCCTCTCCTTTGTACGTCCGGTACTAGCAACACCGATGCGTGCTTTGTCCCGACGCGCGTTGCGGTCCGCAAACCGACATGCCTCGGCCCTGGCGGCTTGACTGCATCGACTTCGGCATCGACCCTCCTGTTCCTGTCCTGTCTGCCTCGATTGCATCGCCGCTTTTCATCTACATCCTCGACGGCCCTAACTGCATCAACCTCGGCATCGCCCCTCTTCCACAATGACTGCCTCGACGCGTCTCTGTCATCACCATGGCGCCTCTTCTGCGCCCGCGGCTTCATGTACGACCGCCTCGACATCGATAACCGAACCACGACTACGTCGACCACGGCCATCTCCAGCATGGCATCCTCGACCACGACTACTCCGCCCTCGCGCTCGGTTACCTCGACATTGGCACAAAGGGCTACCGCCTTGTTTGAGCTATTCGTCGGTTCCTACTCCAACCACAGCATACGTGACGCATCGATAGTTATGACTGCGGGGGGATGTCAGCTCTTCGACTTCTTCTCCAGTCTCACCGTCTGCGACGCTCCCGTTGTGACTGCGGGGGGATGTTAGAGTACAATATATGGTAGGATAGAGTCCATATCTTGCCCCCCAAGTCTTGTACCTCTATATATACCGCCCGAGAGGCTCAATACAATACATCCAATTCCACATATTCTATCTTCCTTCATATATATATATATATATATATATATATATATATATATATATATATACACACATACATACATACATACATACATACATACATACATACATACATACATATACACATGTATGTATATATGTATACATATACACATGTATGTATACATATACATATACACATGTATGTATACATATACATATACACATGTATGTGTGTGTGTATATGTGTGTGTGTATAGACACACACACGACTACGTGCAGGGCGCAGCCGCGGCGGGCAGATGAGGAAGGAGCAGATGGGGGAGGAGGGGTACCGCGATATGGGGCGCAAGGGCGGGCTCAGCACCATGGACGAGCTCGGCGGCGAGCGCGCCGCCAGTGAGGGCATCGACATCGACGAGTCCAAGTTCAAGACCAAGTCCTAGATCCAGCGTCAAGTGCCTGCTAGCTGTACCAAAGCTGACTGCTGTACTTACGTCGTATGTAGTTGGCTGTTCGTTTACCCTAGTGTCCACGTACGTTCTGAGAATAATGTAGGTCTTGACGACGCACGCACGCATGTAGGCGATCATATGTACTATGATCATGTGTGCTTGCTAGCTTGCTTATTTGTAGGTGCTGCTCATCCTGTTCAGTTTCCGTGTAGTCCGTGTCGTCGTTGTGACCCGTGCGAGGCAGGCTCCTTTTGGCTTTGTCGTCCTAGTTTAGCCAGTTCGTTTACATGCGCGTCTCCGGCTTTAGCTGCTGGCCGCGCATGGTTACCTGATCTGCCTCTCGAGTCCAGTATCCAACAGTATGTCAGCATGTGTCCAGTGTCGACGTGTCGTCCTTTGTATCCTTGCTTGTTATTTGAGTAATGTAGATGTTAATCAAAAGCCCTCTGTGTTCTGTTACGTCCCTGTTGTTAATTTGGAGTGTCAGCATGTGTCCAGTGTCGTCCTTCGTATCGATCATTGCTTGCTGTTTTTGAGTAATGTGGATGTTACTCAAAAGCACTCTTGCGTTCTGTTACGTTCCTGTTGTTAACTTGTAGTTTAGGATCTTGCACCATCACCATGCATCGAACATGTATACTGTCACGGGAGTACGCCTGTCTTGGGGCCCACCTGCAGAGACATGAAGGGGAGTCCGTTCCTTGGGAGTGTGGGCCAAGAAGTCCCCGAGGAAGTGTAACTGTGACTATTTTGTGGCATGCATCACAATGTGTAATATTTATAATGTCTTTAAAATGAAATCCATAGACAGCATCTAAGCTTATCAATTTTATTTACCATGTGTAATATTTGTATTGCCTGTAAGGTAGATCTAGTAAACTAGAAAAAATATATCTCTTTCCGCCATCTAAACCTTTCTGACAAGTGAACCCTTTGAATATTTTAGTTTGAGAAGGCAACCTTTAGGGCTGACGAAGATGCTAGTTTCTAACTCTTGGAAACCAACTTTCACAATGTATATAGGCAACCTCTATGGCTCCCCCTCTTCTCTTAGAGGCAATTTTGCCTCCATATTGTGGGTGCTCTAAGAAGAGAGAAGTCTTAGAAGCTGCCTCTAAACACCGTGCATAAACGACTTCCAAGCAAATTTTCTTAGCATTGTCTTTAGAGTTAGAGACTGCCTCCAGCGAATAAAAAAGTTTTGTGGCCCCACCTGTCAATTGGGTTGGATTCAATAGAGTATGGATTGGGATGGATGGAAATGGAGTAGGCAAATTTTTTTGCTTTTTTATCATAGTTTTGGGCTCTATTTTAAAGGCAATAGTAGTTTCTATATATTATATAAAATTATGCTAAGCTTAGATACTGTCTAAAGGTCTCACTAAATAAGCTTAACGGGTTTTGGTGAACAGTGTCAGGACCAGGGTTTACTGTGCTTGCGGGTTGAGTTATTGTTCATCGTCAGACCCGCTACTGTGCTTCTTCCTCGTTTGAAATCGCGCGGCGGCGGGAGAATAGAGCAGGGAGGCGGCGGCCACTGGGTGTGATCCGGTGACTTGCGACAAGATTTGAGGCCATGAACGGGTTGCTAGGAGTGCAGGGGCTCCATTTTTGGGCTCAGTGTCGGCTATAACTCCGGCGATCGCTGGCGATGGCGCCATGGGTGCTCTCGGGCCTCTAATGGCATAAGGGTGTTTTAGGGGCTCTTGGGTCAATTGAGTTTGGCTTTGAGCATCTAGGGGACATGGTGGAGCTAGTGGCAGCGGTGGTTTGGTCGGGGAGGAGCCGATTTGAGCTATCCACGGCGGCCACTCATGGCTTGGCGGTGGCGCTCGGGGCTAGGACAGTAGAAGTGATGGGGGCTCAAGAGGGTGCTTCGGGGAGGTTTCTAGGGGCCTAGTGATGCTACAAGTGGAAGCAATTGAACTATAATCGACTAAATCGAGGAATTGAAAATTTGGGCATACCTCGGGCTCTTTCAGGCTTCTCGGTGACAGTGGGAACTCGGGGGCGATAGGGGGTGTTGGGAGCTTGCTGTGCGGTTGTGCTTCAAGATGGTGGGGGCTCCAGGGTTTAAATAGCCGCGCTAAGGCGGTTCGAGCTTGTCCTGGTGCTAGCAGCTTGCGGGAGGGGCTGGGTTGGTACGGGTAGGTGGGTCAGCTGACAGGGGTGAGTTATGGGCAGTGTCAGAGGCGATTCGGCGGCGGTCAAGAGTGTCAGAACCGGTCAAGTCGGCTGAGAGAGGGCTGTCGGCTTGGGAGGGAAGAAATGGGCGACGGCGGCCGATTTCGGCGGGGCGGCGCGACGCCTGGCAGGGGAGGTGTTCCGGGATGTCAGAGGCATGCCAGAGGAGTGTACGGTTCTTGATTGGGGTGCCCAGGGGTGGCAGTAACTAGAAGGCGCGAGAGGGGGCGCACATGGCGGCAATCAGCGGCGGCGGAGGATTTTCGGATGCGCTACAGTACTCCACGCGAAAACGACAAACAACAGCGAGGTCGGTAGCAGTTCTAGGCTGGGTTGGGTTGTGTTGGGTGCACATTTGGGCTAGGGAGGGCCAAGGGTTGGCAAAGATTCAAGAAAAGCAAGAAATCAAGATTTTGAAATTTTAACAAAACTCGGTTTTGTTTCATAAATTATCCCCCTCCCGACCTCTCTGCTCCAGAGTCCAGAGACTCGCGTAGGGACGGCAATCTCGCTGAAATAATTTGATTACCTGTGAGCAAAAACCGTAACGGAGGTAGCAATGCTCGTTTTTTCTTTTGCCTGCGGGCGTATCCATGGGAAGAGAATTCCGCCCGACTGGTAATCGGGAACTATGGGTGACCTACATCCGTGCCATTCTCGTTTGGTTTCTCGCCCCAAGTTACAGACAGGTGGCCCAAACAAAAAACTCCAGGGCTCTTTGTTTTGGTTCCTGGTTTCATCGAAATCAAAATAAAAAGAGTGGTTTTTTAAAACGAATTTTTTAAATAGCTTCTCAAATTTAAAATTTTATACATCATTTATATCAGTATATTCATCATTTATTATTATGTTAAAAAACACAGATAATTATAACCAAAAGACATTAGCCAAAAACATGAGTGCAGGACCACAACCTCGAGAGACGTGCCGCCTGTCCGAGGGGGAAGGAGCAGCGAAGGAGGGCTGGGATTACTACAAAAAGAAGCCCACCACGGCCCATTCACATCCAGGCCGCCTCTCCCCCCAACTCCTCCACAGCTGCTGCTCTCCCACAGTCACCTCACACACCGCCTCCCTTTCTCTGTCCATCCCTTTCTAGGGTTTCGTCGCCCTCGCCGAGCGCCGACCACCGCCGCGGAAAGAAGGCGGCGCCTCCCCCTCCTCGCGCGCACCACCAGGTCGCCCCCTCCATACCCCTCGCCATCCCCTCCGCCGATTCCTCTGGATAATTCCTTGCCGCTGTCGTCTTCTCTCCAAACTTTTCTTTGCTAAATTCATCTTTTCTTTACTTTTTTTGTTGTTTCAAAGAAGTTTGGTCGGGTGCCTGTTGATTCGAAAATCTGGTAGATTTGTTGTTGTTCTCGGGAATTTAGCTGGGGTACATATGCTCCGGTTTGGGAGGGTTTTATACGTATGGGTTCTTGCAAGATTAGTCAAGCGCTCATTTTAGTACCCCCATTTTGTTGATTATTTTTGAAATTATAGTTGTTTCCGTATGCTACGCGTACTGTCTCGTACTCCTCGGCGGTTCCGTCGGAAATTTCTTATAGGGTTGTTATGTGTTGATGCGCGGATTCTTTAGCATTTTCCCTCTAGTTTTTCATTTTTGGGTAGCAGCAGCCTTTTCACTTGTACTGATCAGATCCTCTGGAGACCGGAAATTTTACATTCTTCTATGCTACTTTCGCTCTATTTTAGAGTTTTGTGATACTAGTTGCTGTATTTAGCTGCTTGCTTGATGTATGATTTTTGCTTAGGGCTCGCTTAGCTTTTGACCTGCCCCAACCATCTAATGGGAAGATGAATCTGAGATCAGTTCTACTTTGTTTTGAGCCGCGCGTCTATGAAGTATCCAAGTAATCTGACCTACAAACTTAAAAAAAATATTTAAAGGAGTATTGATTAATATTAGAAGAAGACGACACAAAATAAACGCATATGTGCAGTTAATAATGAAATTCGAGTAGCTAGGTGCGGCAGTTACATAGAAATTGAGGTGGATTTAGGATGGGAAAATTTTATATGAGTATCCAAGCTATAAAGGATTTGGTGCTATCAGGACCATGATAATGCCTCATGGACCATGATAATTTTTTTGTGTAAGCTTGTTAAATCATTGAGTTTCTGCTGAGAAATAGTTTCTTTTCCAAACTACCTGTAATGCTGTATACTTACTGTATATGAAAAGCAGCTGATTTGTACTTACAACAAACTAGTTTTATGTTCAATATGTCTTGAAAATGAAATATGTGACACTAGCTGCAAAATTTTGTTGTTTCAACATAAAGTACTTCAAAATATGTTACATTGAGTTCTAACTTTGTTATTTTCCCTTCAACATTAATAATATCTAGCTGATAATATTTTATTATCACTTATTCTTGTTAGTAGCTAGTGTTATAGTTCTGTTGTTCTATAAACCATGCAGAACAGAGAACAGTTTAGAGTTATGGGGCTTTATATAGCTATATTTTTATGAACTGAATTTTGAACATGATTCTTTGGTCAGGGCACATATGTAGCACATGTAATTATGTATTTACTTTTATCAGACCTTACCAACGCTGTACGCATGTACATCAATTCATCGTATTTGAGTGGTCTGGAAATTTTTTACCTTCCAATCAAATACTTCTCAATGTTGATATATAGAAATTCTTCTGCTTTAGCTGCTTGGTAGCACCTACACTTTTAAGCAGAATGTTGCATATATAACACGTACTACACACAGGCAGTTCTCTGAGTGACATGTACTAGAGATGTGTGGCTTGTAGGATATGATACGATGCCCATGGTATGTGCCAACACTGCATTGGAGGAAAGATTTGTTTCCCCACAACACAGAGCTTATCAAGGCAACAGTTTTTCCTCCTTTATGAATCTTGTGTTGTTATAGATGCCAGTTGAAGTTGGGAAAGTGTCTTTATTATGTTTATTTTGTCTTAGGCACAGGTGCAAGTGCCATACCACACTGTCCATAACACATGATATGGCGACACATGTTCATCTTGGGACTTTGGACAACCCAGTTTGGCCACATTGTGGTTTTTTTATTTTGAGTGCACTTGTTTGCTGGTAGATGTAAATATAAAACTGGGATATTATAGTTCACGATTATATTGCATAGCAATCACATAATTTTGTTCTACTTCAGCATTTATTTCTTTTGAACGTACCATAATTTGTTATGAACCTTAGTTCATAGGGGGTAACCACCGCCAAGAGGATGGCTGGGCGGTGTTAGCGTAGAGGGAGAAGAAGATATTATAGATGAAAATGACTTTGTTAATTGTAATAGCCAAGGTTATTAAGTCGACAAGTCGACACTACCCTCCTCAGGACCGACTAGTCGACTAGTCGGCCGATTAGTCGCCGACTAGTCGACAAGTACTGTTTATACTGTTTATATGAATATGAATATGTATATATAGAGAAGAACTTTATTGCAATTTCAGCAATTAAGAGGGTTAAATTGCAAAAATACCAGTCCTTAACTTGCCCCCACTGCCTTTTTTTTCCGTCGCTTCGACGCCTTCTCGGTCTCTCTGACTCCTGCTGCCTTTTTCTTCCGTCGCTTCGACGCCTTCTCGCCTCTCCGACTCGCGCCAATTCCTCAGCCTATACTCTCCGCGCTCCTCCTCCTCTCGCCTCCTCCTCCTCTCTTCCTCATCGCTTCTCTCTTCCTCGCCTCACTACTCCCGCCGCCCGATCGGGAGGAGGAGGCTCAAGCGAGGAGACCGGGCGGAGGAGGCGGAGGAGGCAGCGGAGGCCGGGAGAGAGGAGGTCAGCGGAGGAGGCAGGCGAGGTACTGATCTGGATCTGGCGCCGGCCGAGGCGACTGCAGACGGATCTGGATCTGGCGGGTGGCGGCGGCCGGCGACGATCGCTCGAGCTCGCGCTTCTTCTTCGCGCCGCTTTTTAGCTCATCGCTCACTTCATCGCCGCGCTCGGACATCGGTACATATCGCTCTGCCGCCATCGCTTCCCCAAGTCGCCGACTTGCGCGCTGCCGTCGACTAGTCGACGGGCAAGTCGACGACTAGTCGACCAGGCGCTCGACTTGCCGCCGCAAGTCGAGTCGCCAGCGCAAGTCGGTCCTGGCTCACCGTAATAGCATGTGGCAACCCCCTTTATATAGATATGCTCCTCCTAACAGATAGAATCTAATTTCAATTATATCTCTAACAAATAGAAATTAATATCATATCTCTAATCATATCTCTAACAAATAGAAACTAATCTCTAACTTCCTAATAGTGAACCGGTTGGGCCTAAGGCCCATGCCCATGACATTACACCCCTCTTGAACATGCAGTTCGTCCTCGAGCTACTAGGCTGTGGCCATGGTTGCAGTTCCACGTCGATGAAGTGTAGCACCGGTGCCTGCAAAAGAAAACAAACTTTTTTCCTTTTTTAACAAGCCGCTGTCGGTTACAAAACCGACCGACCGGATCACACCCAAGAGGCTAGGACTTGACCAAAGAAAAAGGGGCGACGGCTTTGGCGGCTTCAGCAGCGGCGTCTCCGATGTCCGGCGTAGAGGGAGAGGAGAGACTATAGATGAGAATAACTTTGTTATTTCTTGCTTTGTTCTAATAGTATGTGGTAGCTCCCTTTATGTAGATAGGTTTCCCCTAACAGATAGAATTTAATCCCAATCATATTTTTAACAAATAGAAAGTAATATCATATCTCTAATTATATCTGCTCCTCCTGACAGATAAAATATAATCTCAATCATATCTTTAATAAATATCTTTAATAAATAGAAACTAATATCATATCCCTAATTATATCTCTAACAAATAGAAACTAATTTCTAACTTCTTAATAGTGAACTGGTTGACGCTAAAGCCCACGCCCATGACATAATTATTGGCTCTCTTTCCTGATTTATTTTAAGTTTATTCTGTAGGTGGCTTGATGGATAGTAAAGAACCTGCATTGTCCAAAATGTGTTTAAACTGTGCTATTACCTGTGATGATTGCATGGTCACTTGGGTAAACTATTTTATTACTCTTTTCTTAGTTTGTTCTTTTGTTTAGATTTTCAGGCGCTCAAAACTTCTAAGATGGCAGATGAGGAACATGCTCCAACCTCTAGGAAGAGGGTTGCAGGTACCCAAATCAACAAGGATAATCCTGAGCCTGATGATGACTCACCGGAGCAAGAGATGGGGGCATTTAAGAAAGCTAGTGAGGAAGTGATGGCAACCCGGAGAATTGTAAAGGTTCGGCGCCAGCAGCCATCATCAGCTCCTTCTAATCCTTTCTCTGCAATCAGATTTACCCCCAGTGATTCTTGTGTTCAAGCAAGTATCCCTGTCTCAGAGCCACAACCTTCTGATGTCATGACGGCAAATGTAAAGGACAGTTGCTCAAGTGAGAAAGCTGATGAGGGCAGCAATGGCAGTGGGAAAGATGCGTTATCTGCAATGGACAAGAATGCAGATTCTAATGAGGTAGCTGAGATTCAAAAGGATGAATCAGCTCTGAAAGAGTCAGATGCAAAAACCAAGTCCAATGACCCAACTGAAGCACCGTCAGATGCAAAAACCAAGTCCAATGACCCAACTGAAGCACCGTCTCAACCTGTTGTGACCAATGACAAGGCAGAAGACATGGGGGATGGACCCGGTGAGGACCAAGTAGTAGTTGGAGAACCCAAGGAAGATAGCAGCAAGACGTTTGAAGCCGAGGGTGAAACAAACAAGGGAGATGCTGAAGAAAAGAAAGGAGTAAATGAATCTGGAGATGATAATAAAATCAACGAGGATGTTGCTGAGAAGAAAGATGGAGATGAATCAGAGACCAAGGATGGATCATCCGAGGAGCAGAAGGAGGCTGATAACAAAGGGCAGTCATCATCACTGACACCCCTGTTCTCTTTTAAGAATCTCTCAAGTGGCCAAAATGCCTTCACAGGACTGGCTGGAACTGGATTTTCAAGCTCATCATTTTCATTTGGCTCAGCCTCTAAAGAAAGCTCAACTGCTCCCCTATTTGGGCTAAAGACTGATGGTTCGTCATTCCCTTCTTTTAGTATTGGTTCTACGAACAATGGGAGTTCTGCCCCAGCACTTGCTACTTCAGCAGAAGCTCCCAAGAAATTTGCTATGCCAGAGGGCCCCGTTGAAACTGGTGAAGAAAATGAGAAGGTCGTGTTTACTGCTGACTCTGCATTGTATGAGTACTTAGATGGAGGATGGAAAGAAAGAGGAAAAGGAGAACTAAAGTTGAACATCCCGGTATCTGGTGGTGAGAGAGGTCGGCTCATCATGAGGGCCAAGGGCAATTACCGACTGATTCTGAATGCAAGCCTTTACGAAGACATGTCGCTGAAGGACATGGATAAGAAGGGCGTGACGTTTGCTTGTATGAACAACATTGGCGAATCGCAGAGCGGGCTTACAACATTTGCTCTGAAGTTCAAGGACACCGGCATCAGGGAAGATTTCAAAGCTGCGGTGGCGCAACACAAGGCGAGAAAGGCTTCGGACGCACTGAAGATGTCTCAGAACTCCCCGAAGGCATCCGATGATTGAAGCCACACTGGTTATGCGATGATGTATGTGTCCGGGAAGGAGCTGAGACGCTTCTTGTTCTTTTGGAGTCTTAAGTAACATATCGTACCCACGTCATGTTGCCTTTGAGATGCGATTGCATACGGTTTCCTGCTGCTGTTTAGGAACGGTGGGTAGTCTGTTGAACTTCAATTAAAGTCATAATCTAAGTAAGTGGAGATGTGACTATTTTGGGCTATAGCTTTTGCACTCTGATCCTATGGTCATTGAGCTATGAGGTGTGTGCTTATTCGTGATGTCTTTTGAGAGAGCTCGTGCAGTGGTGCGTGCATGTGCTGCCTTCACCCTTTCAGGCAAGAAAGGGCCTCTCTTTTGCCGCACCCTGCAAATTGTGCACAATTTTTTCTTGTTGACAGATGGGCCGGGCTGCCGGATGGCCGGGATGTTACTGTTTACGAAGCGTCGTTGCATTGTGCAGTCCACGTCTACCGCCGACATATTCCGGCGCAAAAACTCGCTTGCCAGAAAGATATCTATTTCGAAGCAAGCTACGACGAGAATGAAATGTTAGGGGTGGATTGTTTTTGAGTTCTGTTTGTTTATAAGAGATAATGTGTACTCAGAGAAAAACAGTTGCATATGATTTGCACTCAGAGAAAAACAGTTGCATATGATTTTAGCTGATATAGCTGAATTCAATAAAATGTCTACTATAACCTATCTGTAGATTTCATCTTACAAAAATGTATCATTTAAAAGCTAGTTACTATAACAGCTAAAACCCAATCAAACCCATCCTAGGGCCGTTTACAGCACAAGAATTCTATAGAAATTTGGCAGAAATTTTATATAAAACGGTTCCAAGAATAAGAAAAAAAATCGCATGTTTTAAATGAGGCCTAAAAACGTCTATTTGCCAAAATGATTTTAGTGGAGTAACACGGATCTACGTTCCAAAAGCAATGACTGGACACCTGCTTTTTATCTGCCTACTGGTACGGGGCAATTCGAGTCATTTCACCTCAACCCCACTCAACTCACACGCATACCAACGCACCCACCGTACCGTTAGAAAGCGACGGCGAGTGCGACGCCGACCGCAAGTTGGTAACACGTACGGACGATAGGATGAATGAAAAAGGACACGCAAAAAGATGCTCTCCCCCAGCTCCGCACTCGTATTCGCTGCACCAGTAGCATTTTAGCATGCAATAGCCACAATAGTTTCTGTTTTATGAGTAGCTTTTTCTTTCCTTTTCTTTTCAAGAACAACCGATGATATTGTTATCAAACTGCATGCGAAAACCACGCGGTTGTTGTGCACTAGTTTTCCATATATATGTTATAAAATTGCATGTGAATTTTCCATATATGTAACTTATATCACTAAATTTCATTTTCCATATATGCATCTTGTATCACTAAATTTTTGCTACGTTAACATCCTAGTCAGCAATATCAAATTAAAAATATCATCATCAACATGTTAAACAAATAGTACCTACTCTTAACCCAAACAATTTGTGTGGTAAGACGTAAATCTGGTATCTACTCTTTTTTTTAAAAATACTTTGTATTTACTAGCTAGTAAAAGAATGAATGTTGAACCAATTGGGATACTAAATACAAGTAGTCAGTGTTGGCGAATTGTGGTCCATCTGACGTAAAATGAGCATATTTTTGCTATTCAGTTTTCGTTGGATAGACCTTTTCTAAACAATAGCATACCAAAAACGATCCGAACAAGGAATAAGCTACAATTGGTAGCTGAGAACAATTCACAATTCATCACGGCTCTACTCTATGTTCATTTTCTTTTGTGTTGTGAAAATTCATTTGTAAATTTCACGTCGATTATGTGCAGCTCCAATCGCATCACTTTCTGGATCGAACAAATAAAATTTCCCACCAGGATCAGGTAGCAGGCTTGGATGAAAAGATAGGCTCCTCATATGGTTACAGGTCGCTTTCTCCCGTCCTCTTGAAATCCGAAGGATCTTTGCACCGCAAGAGGGACAGCATCACATACGTGTTGATGGATTGATTGATGGATGGACTTCAGATCAGAGTCTGAGACAGCCAATTCAACTCAGGGGGTGATCGGAATAGCGATGGCTTTTGATTTTTGCTGAAAAAACACTATAACTGAGTGGCATGTTAGGCATAATTAAATTTTAAAAAATGTAAAAATAAAAACGGCTCGCTAGTCTAGTGCGGACAATGCAAAGGAATATGAGAAAAAAACGGATCGCAAAAAAACCAAAAAACAAAAAAATTTCACTACGTGACAAAAATGCTACAGTGTTTTTGTCGCTGCTACAGTATTTCCATCGCTCAACAGTGTATTTGTCTCGGTTCTGATCGCTGCCTCACTTTCATTTTTCGAATCCATCTCATTTTTGGTGCTGCAGCACACGTTTTTTTTTCAAATTTAACTCCATCGCACACAAATTTACAATTTTGGTCTACTCTACCACACCATGGTAGTAGCTGCAGATGACATGTGTCATTTGCTGCGATCCCCCGCTATGGCAGGAGTTAACCACCACGACATGTTAGTCCAACGTAGTAAGTTGTAAGTTTGACTATAAGGTCGTACCCTAATAATTATTAATACTGAAGTCTTTTCCTTTTAATCGTGTATATGGTCGATATTTTATCTATATTTACACTGTGTGCGCTAGCGTGATTCTAGACTAGTACGGCATACATAAAAAGTCCGAATTTGTAGATTCAGGCATCAACACTTGCTCACCCAAATAAGCACTTAAAGTAGGGTGACCACTCACTAACTACTAACTTGCATTTAGAATGTTGATTTGTTTACGTTAAATTAAAAGGAATGTTGCATATAATTGGAGTACAAGAATATTATTTCTTTCCAAGTGAAGATTCTAAGTAAATTAGAAAGCATATACTCTGAGTGGGTTTAAAATAAGTTTAGTTTTAAACCATAGGTTTCTTCAGACTAAAAAAAGATTCTTGTCTTTATTGGAAGTTTCCTATTTAAGGGTTGCTCCAAAGAGTTTAAGCTTATAGCTTCCGGCTATGATTGTTGGTTTTCGGTTGAAATTGTACTGTAATGGCTGTTATTTTTTTCTAAGTCATTCAATTAAAGAAAAATAAGAATTTTTTTTTGAAAACACCATTATATCACCAAAGACAATACAAAGGAAAAAAAAGAGAAAAAACAAAAGTCAAAAAGAAAAAAAAAGGCAAAATTAGAAACCGACGCGTCCCAAGTGACTTCTGACTTAAATAAACTGAAAGAAAAAACTAGAAGCCGAAACTGTTTGGAGTGGGTTCGTAACAAAATTGTTATACCTCCCTTGATAGAAATAGTGTTAGGAGGTAGCTCTTTTTCACGGGTTCAACAGTTATAAAGTCATCCTTTTGTCCATATCCAATCTCCTTATTATGACATCTTATTTTGACCTTGGGTGAGTTCTTTTGGACTGTGACTTATGACTTACGGTTTAAAATTTTGAATTCTGATTATTCGCGAGAGGCAGTACGTAAAGAAAAATAGTCGCATGTGGTTTTGACCGGTGTAGTTGAACTCTATACACTTTTTACTATAATTTTTCTGTTGACCACACCTTAAAAAATACACTATTTAAAAAGTTAGTTATTATAGCATAAGTTATAAACTGCGAGCCGTAAGCTATTTCAAACTCAGCCCTTATCTTTCTTGAAAGCTTTCTCTTTTTCAGGGGAATTCTTGGAATCTTTCTTTGTCCCATATTTTCCTCTTGAGTCCCTTACGACCGAA
Organism: Melocanna baccifera; assembly: GCA_036346265.1. Classification (NCBI taxonomy): domain Eukaryota; kingdom Viridiplantae; phylum Streptophyta; class Magnoliopsida; order Poales; family Poaceae; genus Melocanna; species Melocanna baccifera. Next base: position 12,035,676 of record CM070690.1, read on the forward strand.
CCATATCTTAGAAAGGTACGAGAGTCCTACAAACAACTCTTACTTGAGTGTCAACTTGTCATATCAAAATCGTTGCCACAAACCTCAACTTTACTTTTTTTTAAAGTAGTAATCGCTGCTTTATTCTTTTCTTTTTTTTGAAAGTTTTTATGTTTACCTTTTGTCCTCATTCCCTTTTCAATCCTGCGGGGTTTTATATTAACTGAAGCAATCTATACAACTTGACAGCCATGAATAATACCTCTTTTGCTCTTCTCCTCCCATGCAACCAAATGTTCTTCCTTTCATATCACCTTGATGGCTTCATGTGAAATTTCCACCAATCTGTGTAGATGGTCTTAGGTGCATAAAATCCGCTCCCCACATTCTTCTTTCCGCTCCCCGCATAGCAATCACAGTAACACAAAGAAAACAAAGCATTTATTGCTGTAGAGCTTAGACCCAACGACGGGCATTCGGTGATAGCTTCTATTTCACTGTTTATATTTTATTTTTTTCTTTCTTTTTTGATATTTTTATGTTTTTGATATTTTTTTGTATTATCTATGATAGGTTAACATATCGCTTTTATTTTTATATTTTTTAAATTTAATTATACCTAATAAACTAACTTAATTACAGTAAAAAATTAATCAACTATAATAAAAATTTTAATCATAAACAATCGCTATTACGAACTTCTCTTTGTTAAACAAAGCAAAGCAAAACACCCCCACTCAAGTGACCAAACACGCCCATTAATCAAGCTGGCATTATAAAAATCGCCACTGACTTAGGTGACCAAACACCCCCCGAGGCCCACACCTGGCATCCCCGTCACCATCCGTACGGGCCCCTATAAATACCACTGCGCCCTCTCGTGCTAATCAATCCCCTTCCTCCTCCCCACCCATTCCCCCGCCTAATCCCCTCTCTTGAACCCACCTCATGGACTCCGCGTCCGACTCCTCGTACAAGCTGCAGCTCGCCTTCGCGGCGCTCGTGGGCGCCTCCGCCGCCGCCGTCTCCGCCTACTACCTGCACTGCCGCGCCGTCGCGCAGCTCGGCGGCGACCTCGCCCGCTCCTCATCCTCCGCCGCCGCCGACGGGCGCCAGCGGCGGCGGCCCCGCGCCGCCTGGAAGCCTCCTCCCCCGCGCCTCGCGGCCGCCGGCTCCGCGTCCCTCCCCGATCTCTCCGCTCTGTACGTCGCCGGCAGAGGCGCCGGCGGCGCCGCCGCCTCCAGGTGGTACCCCGTGGGCGAGGAGGAGGAGGACGACGACGAGGTGCTCGGGGTGGTTGGGCCGCACGTGAACGGCGCGCTCGTCGCTGCCGCCTCCATGCAGATCCCCCAGGGCTTGCCGAGGCTGCACGTGGGGCCCGACGGTACGTTGTTTGTATCTACTGTTACACGTGTGGGTATGTGCGGCTGGCTTGGTGCGAAGTGGATAGGATTGGGGAGTTAGCTTGGAGCTAGCTAGGCTAGATTGTGAAACGGCTTCTGATTGCGTGCAGTGTGTGTGGTTTCGTACTGGATATGGCTGTAGGAGGAAAACAAAAATGTTGTAGTGCTTATCGAGTGCTCCTACAACTCTTGCGGCGGTGAACATTGAGCGCTAAATTATATTTCTTTCGCGCAAACCAAGCTAAATTAGTTCACTATGAGAATAATTTCAGAATAAATTTGGATGAAACATGTTTATGCTAATTGCTAAATTTAAGCTTTAGGCGCCTTGAAAGTGGTGCGGACCAAGCACTGGAACTCAGTGGCAGACCCAACATTTCTAAAATAGGTGTTCAAGGTTGATAAATAAAATGTAAAAGTCCACAATAGCAAAAAAAGTACAATTTGTTTCGTGCTAGATACAACATCTATAAATAATTTAGAAAAATTACAAAATAATTTAGAAAAATTATGAAATAGCTTAGAACAAAACTATCTTGATGTAGTCTGATGTGCATGACTTGCGTGCACCAGTGTACGACAGCGTGTAGTCGTTGCCTAGTGCCTACTACCTCGTTGGCCTAGCCACCGCCGCCACATGCTCCCTCCCCAGCTCTCAGGTGACAACCGTCGCCCATTTGCTCCTTGCGGACATATTGCTGTCTGTTGTGCCTATGCTCCTTATCATCGAGGCTAGACCGGAGTTACTCTCAACCCCTCAAGTCACTCAATGGCCAATTGCCCCTCGATCTCCAGTGCCACTGAGTTTGGCAATTTTGGTCTGGATAGTGGAGCCTGAGAGAGACACATAGAGAGAAAGGGAGGGAGGGGATAGGTAAGCGTTTGAGGGATCTAAGGATGGGCCAATGGGCCAATCTAATGAGAGGGTTGTTAGGCCGCGCTAATTTAGGTGAATTGGAGAGGGGAGGTGTGAGAGTGGGCTGAAATCAATTGAGGAGTGTAAATATAAAATATTTTGTCTAATTATTAGTATATATGTGTAATATACCTACTAAATATTGGGTATTGCATGAAAAGGTGTTTAGCTAAACACCCTTGAAGCACGTTGGGTCCGCCCATGCTGGAAGTGCTTCAGAAATAGAAGTAGGAATAAGAATAGCATCTATGAAGTGATCCGATGTAGTAAGGCATTGTATAGACAGAGATGCATTAAAATGTTTCGTGTATGGAGGGGGAGTGATCAGTTGTTTAACATGGAAGATGAGACTAATACTCCTCTTAACTCCTGTATTTCTTTTTGAAATTCATGTATTGCTCTCTAGTTATGCATATATAAATTTGTAGTTTTGTTTAAAAGGTTAAACCTTACAAGGCCGAGGGTAGCTTTTTAAGGAGGTAATAAATTCTAGGGCAGATTGCTTAGTGATACTATAAAGTTTATGTGAGTTGGAATATAACATTGCTATCTCATTGACAAGTGGCCAGGGCCCAAATTGTCAGCTTCACATCGGATGTTACTTTTCAATTTGAACATATTTGCAATGCTACTGAGCTAATTTCCCTAAATTATAAACAGTGAAATGAACAAAGAGGTAACTTGGTCAAAGGAACGACTATGCCCATAAGCTTGAGCAAACGTTTTGATTCTTTGTTAATGTTTCAACTAATGTGTTAACTAGTTCAGTCGGTGTGCTGATCCTTCATTTTTCTCTAGAATCAATTATGAGAGTCAAAACAAACTTTAACTCATTTTCAAAGAAAGTTTTATCAACTCCAAATTCAATATGGTTCTCGAGTGTAATTGTCATTGTGCTTATGTAAGGGTGCTTAATTAGCAGCAGATAGACCTATAACTTTTGTGATATATTGTCCTCTCTCTTTGTCTGTTTATGCTAATACAATATTAACATGACCACTTTTCATTTCTCTAAGAATGACCCTGGATAACAACAAATGATTAATGCAGATACAACACAACTTGTCCGTTCAAGTTCAAACAGACGGGTTGGAATACTTAGACCAAATTCACCCAAGTCCCCTGTTGCTAGTGCAAGTGCTTTTGAGAGTGTAGAGGGATCAGATGAGGATGATGGTATACAGCACAGTGGTAAACTTGATGATGGCTACCTGAATACAGATGGAAATCTTGTAAGTTTTTAGTCATCATTACTACTTTCTTGCTATACTTGTTAGTCCTTTCTAAAATCTTCATCCTTTATATTTTTGAAGTTAAAACAGACTTGGCATAAATTTTCATACTAGAAGGAGGAGATCATGCACATAAAATTAGTGAATTTATGACTAACATTTTTTGGAACTATTGAGCATTGGCCCAGTACAAAAGTGCTGTGACTTTTGGCTGAAATGATATTGTAACGGTTGTTAGTTTTTTTTGAGGTATTCAATTAAAGAAAAATACATAAAAAATAGGGAAAATGAAAAATACTATTATATCTCTATTGATAATTGAAAGGAAAAAGATAAAAAAAGAGGAGAAAAAGAAAAAAAAGCCGTGTTAAAAAGCCAACGCATTCCAAACGGCTTTTGGCTCCTGAGGCCAGAAGTTGTTTGGAACGGGGCCATTAAGTCTTTCATTGTTTCATCTGCCCTCGTTTCTCGGGTTTTATTTTTTGGTCCTGTAATTTTACCTTCAATAGACACAATATTTAACCAGTTGATCTTTCTGTATTGGCTTGATTTACGTTTAAGAAATTAAACGTGCGAACTTGAATTTAATGAATAGCTTACTACCGGGATGCATTATAAAAGGTATAGACTTTAAGCATAATCTTATCTGCTGCGAAGATGTGCCAGAATAATGCCTGCATGTTTAATATTACTCAAAGGTAACAACTAACACATGGTGACTGTGAGTTTCTCTGGTAGTTACTCTACAGTTAGTAACTTAGTATAACAAATATTCTGACTAGATCTTACTATCATTAGGAATACAACCAATAGTATTGGTGGCTGATACGAATCAATTCTATTCGAGGCATATATTCTTCACTTTCATTTGGTATGATAACTGGAGCTGATTCTAAACCCTTTCATTTCTTTCTCCTTAATCCTTGAACAATATTTTGAGCAGGAGGGAGAACACAAAGGAAATGCGATTGTGGAAAATGGGGCCGCAACACCATTAACTGCAAAAAACCTGATTCGGTCTCATAGTATATCCAATGATCTTCATGGTGTTCAACCTGATCCAGTTGCTGCAGATATTCTTCGAAAAGAACCTGAGCAAGAATCATTTATCAAGCTGTTAACTGCTCCAAATGGTATAGCATTTGAAAATACAGAACAGTGCTCAAAATCGTTTTCAAGGGGTGAAATAGTTGCCTTTCATAGAACAAGAAGGCGATGCATTCTTCTGACAGAATATTAAGATGCTATGCCTAATTGCCTATACTCCTGTGTAGATATATAAGAGTTCTCCATTTCTTTCAACTATTAGGTGTAAGTCAAGAACCTGGATTATTTCTCATGGAAATCTTTGCAGTGAAAATTTCGGACAACTTCTAATGTTGTTGAATTGTGTGCCTGTCATTCTTGTTTCTCCTGTTGATTAGTTAGTGATCCTTTTCTTTTGCGATGCACATAATCAAACTCAGATATGTTGAAGATTTTTTGCTATTCATAAGAATAAATGCTTTTAAACTAATGGTTTCTTTGTTGCTTTCTGTCCAAGAAAATCTGGCCGATTGAGTTGATTGTTTTCAGTACCATATGGATGAAAGGTTATTAAATGTTATTTTCTATTTGATGCCAGAGATTCCATCTCCTGATGAAATTGAGGTCTACAGAATCCTTCAGAAGTGCCTTGAGTTGAGAGACATTTACCTTTTTACAGAAGAGGTTGCTCCATGGGAGAAGGAGATTATAAATGATCCCTGTACTCCAAAACATAATCCCAATCCATTCACATATGTTCCTGAACCAAAATCAGAGGTAGCTTAGTTCTGCTTGTTTCAGTGTTTGCATACCTTTTTGTCTGTTTTGTCCTGATTTCATCTATTGATTGCACTTTCAGCATGTTTTCCAAATGGTCGATGGTGTTGTTCATGTCTATGCGGATAAAGACTGTAAGGACTCCTGCTGGTGTGCTTCATTTTCTTAACTAGGTTATTTCAGCTTCCTATGACTCATTTATTTCCCCTTTTCTTTTGCCTCAGGTATGGAAAGAATCTATCATGTGGCTGATGCCACAACCTTCTTCACTGACTTGCATTATATTCTCTGGGTGATTGCTGCAGGAAACACAAGAACTGTCTGCCATAATCGGTTGAATCTTCTAGAGCATGTAATCATATTGTCAAATATTTTACCTCCTGCATAACTCGATGAAAGCATTTGAATCCTTTCCCATATTTCTTTGTTTGTGATGCATATTTTTATTTACTTCCAGAAGTTCAAATTTCATCTGATGTTAAACGCGGATAGGGAGTTTCTTGCCCAGAAGACTGCACCACATCGTGATTTTTACAATGTCAGGAAGGTTGACACTCATGTTCACCACTCAGCATGCATGAATCAAAAACACTTGCTGAGATTCATAAAGTCCAAACTAAGGAAAGAACCTGATGAGGTACATTCATGAATCAATTTCTGCGAAGACTGTCGTAGCTTGTATTTATAAACATAACAGGGTTGTCATCTTATAATCATAATTATGTATGATTTGTCATTTAGGTTGTCATTTTCAGAGATGGCACTTATATGACTTTGAAGGAGGTTTTCGAGAGCTTGGACTTAACTGGGTGCATTTTGTATTTTATCCTATGCATACATAATGCTGATGCCACTGTTAGTTGTTTAATAATTCTTCTTATTTTTCTTAGGTATGACATGAATGTTGATTTACTAGACGTCCATGCAGACAAAAGTACATTTCATCGTTTTGACAAATTCAACCTTAAATACAATCCATGTGGCCAAAGTAGGCTAAGAGAGATTTTCCTTAAACAGGACAATCTTATTCAAGGTATTGTTTGTTCTAAAGTCCTTCAATACTCCCCTCACGTATAGGCTCTCTCAGACCTAAGACATGGAATAGAAGTGGGCTGCAATTATTTTTTTAATTGCAACAACCGGCTCTTGAACTCAAAACTTCTTAGCTCTGATACCATATTACGAATATTGTGTGTATTCAAGAAGCCTAATGGGCAATATATATAAAGCATAAAGGGGATACAAGATTAAACCCTAGTACAATAGGAAATACCACTAATACCCTTAACAGTCACATCATGAAGGCTAGGAGGAAATGCCTATTCAGCATTGGTGCTTCACAGTGGTAGGTCTTGGAAAATCAAGATGACCAGATCAGGAAATCACTGAGGAAATAGGGATTGCATATTAATTGATTGTGGAAAAATAAAGGAGGTGCAATAGAAAACTTCGTGGAAAACCATATATACAATGAATAGCTACCAAAGAAATCTGAAACATTTCTGCATGCACAGAACTGCCTGCTGTACTATATGTTCTATAGCGGTTCCCATGGCTGCTTTAGCCCGGCATCTTCAGATATAGCAGCCACTTTAGAGTGGCCATAACATATGCTCTGCCATAATGGTGCTATAGTACAGTATTTGAAATACTGGGTTAAACCCTTGTGCTTTGTGCTTAAAGGTTCTAAGTTATTCAACTTAATTGCGGGTGGATAAGCCTTTTTGTTAGTGTCCATTATTCTTTTGTGATCATATGACTCACAAGGGTCTGTCTGGCCTATATTAGGTTTAGTATGAGCTGATTTATTGTGCTTTTAGATGGCTTCTAAGATAAGCCCTAAAAATTTTGTAAACCGAGCTTATGAGCTCCTGAGCTTATAAACCTGCGAGCCACCACCCTTAGCTTCAGCTTCTCTTTGGATAATGGGCTTACACATAAATGTAAGCTGAAAGATAAAGCTGGTTGTTGGCTTATTTTGACAATATGTCTAAAGATTATCATTTGAAAGACACAGCCTGTGGTTAGTGTATACTACGTATGATATTTATTTATTGATTTGTTTTTAGAGGAATGACTGTGATTGATCATTATATTCACTTTATCCAATGTTTTACTGTTTTCAAGAAAGCTATCTTGGTGCCTTTTTGAAATAATTCTATTGCTATTTGATTTAAACTAGGCCGTTTTCTTGCTGAGCTGACTAAGCAAGTTTTCTCTGACCTTTCTGCAAGCAAATATCAGGTAAACTGTCAACTTGATTATTTATTCTTTTGGTTTTTTATGCAGATGTAATGTAATTCTTATTTGAGGTCTTTAAACTTGTCTGCTCTAATTTGCTTCACCAGATGGCTGAATATAGGATTTCAATCTATGGGAGGAAGCAAAGTGAGTGGGACCAACTTGCGAGTTGGATAGTAAACAACGAATTGTATGGTGAAAATGTTGTCTGGCTGGTTCAGGTACCCTTTCTCTGTTTTTGCTGGTGCTTATCGTTCCTAGAATTTTTATATTTTTCTTGCAATTAGTGGAACTGCATGCTAATATGCTATTCTGGTTAGTTTTGTCTGCTTTATCCACCTTGTTTATTCGTATGTTATCATGGCCATGTAGTAAAGCCTAGGCTTGAGACTATGTTGCTGTTATTTTCTTTAGCTATTTCTGTATCGCTACTGTTGACCTGTTCCATCAAAGATCTGTAATTTTGTAAAAGCATGCAGTCCATTACTACTCCATTATTTCTGTAAAATCACTTCCCACAGCAATCTAGCTTGCAAAATGAGGACTTTAGCATGAGATTCTCCATGGAGCCGTTACGTAATCCATAGATGAATGAGAATAGTAGCTTTGAGTTTTTGTTTCACTTCCTCAATTCCATTCAAGGATCAAAAAACCAGATTCGGAAGATTTACTGGAGTTAGGCTGGTGGCCGGTTACCGGTCCATTTCCGGTCTATTCCAGTTTGCAATTTTTTTTTCAATTCTAGATTTCCCCCCTCAAACCATTGTGTTTCCTTGGTCTTGAGGTCTTCTATAAACATCAACATCAAGACTTCATTTAGATTAGTATAAAATAACTACTTTCTGGACTTGTATTTTTTTACCGGTCTAGGTTGGTACGGCCACGTCGACTGGTAACCGGCCTGTTACCTCCGATTTTTTTTATTCCTGGTTCTGTTGCCCCACTTATCTTATGGTGAGCTAGTACCATCTGGTGCGCTTGTCACACAGTCCAAATAGGTAAACCACCTCCTATCTCTTCAGTTGCTTTATCTTATTGCTTTCCACCTTACTCTTTGTATTAAAATACATACCAGTCTTTAGTTTGTTACTATTTTCTATCTTATGATCATCATCGTCATCATCATTATTATATACCTTGTAGAACCATATTAAGAATAGCTATAGTTTATTTGTGTTGAACAATTGGCAATTGTATTGAGTTGAGACTTGAATTTGTGAAAGTTTGTAAGTTTTCATTCTTGCTATCCAGTTTTAGGCAGTAGTACCAACCTGATGTTAGCGGTAGTACTGGCATGGTAGCCACGCTACTACCGCAAGTGCGGTGCAACCGAATTATAGTTAGCGGTAGCTATTTTCTAAAGAGGGTCATTTTGGGTTGTCTAGGTCCGGTAGTACTGGAGTGGACTTGTGGTACTATGGGAGAGAGCAATATGATCGGGTTTACTATGGCGGTATTGTGCGAGCGGTCATACCGACTCCCTTGTTACCAGGGTTTAACTGGATTGACTGGAGCGGTCTGACCGGCTCTACCTGAGAATATCCGAGGGGTTTGGATATTTGTGGGAAATGGTCATGGGTTAAGTTTTAGGGTCCTAGGTCGTTGCATTCATGTTGCACGAAGCATGTTTAGACAAACGTGAGTCAAGTTGTAAAGAACTTGTGTCCAGAGATAGTTTCTTAGTCTTTTGATGGCTCTTGTGATTAACCCCATGAAGAATGGCTCTTCTTGATCTTTTGATCTTGGCTCTTCTGGTTTGCCCTTGTCCTCTTTGCATGAGTTGAGTGATGAGCAACTTGAAAAGCTACCCAAGGAAGATTTAGCTTTCCTATTCAACAAATTCACAAAAAGTCTATCACAATGTGAGGAATATGAACAGATGAGGTCCATTCTTCTGCTTTGAGTGTGATGAGCTAAACCACATTAGTGCAAAATGCCCCAAGCTGAAGGACAAGGAAAATAAAGAGTACCACAAGTCTTCTTGAGCTCGCAATGATAAGAAGATGCCTAACTACCACAAGTTCGTCAATCGGGCTTTTGCTGCTCTTGAGACCGTCAACATGAGCAATGTGGACTCGAGACCGATGATGACAAGGATGATTGGAAAGCCGAAGAGTTCCCGGACTTCACCAGTATGTGCGTCATGGCACTTAAGGACACCGCCGAGGGCAACACCGAGGATGCATCCGACGACATTTCCATCTAACAAGGATATGAATTGTGTGATCATTTACTATGGCAGAGAACATGAGAAGAAGTCCAAGAAAATTGAGAATTAGGATTGTGTGATTGATAGCTTGCAGAAAGAATTTGCTAGGCATAGAGCTTTAATTCCTCATGATGAAGTTTGTGATTCTTGTGGAGAGACTTGGCGATACGTGAGCCATTGGTGAACCTAAGCGTTGCAGGCATAGTAATTTCTTGCAAAGGAGGAGATGGCCATAGACTAGGCTTAGTGTAGAAGAGTAGAGATAGATTGGAGCAATCACCACATAGTTAAAGGGCTGGGGTGGCTTGTATATATATTGGACTGGTGTAGGCATACAAGGAAAGCATATACATGGAAGGCGTATACAAGAAAAACATATACATAGAAGGCACATATATGGAAGACGCAAATAAGGTAAGTAATCTATTTATTCTAATACCCGCTTGCATGATCGTGCGCGCGATCCGGACATAAAAGACTAGATGGAAACTCACAAGCAATTGCGTCGGAGACCTTTTGTCATGATGTCTGCGAACTGATGAGAGGATGGCATATGCAAAACACAAACCTCACCAAGTGAAACCTTCTCGCGGACGAAGTGAATGTCAATCTCGATGTGCTTCGTTCGCCGGTGCTGGACTGAATTCGTTGACATGTAAATGAGCTGACATTATCGCAGTAGACAACGGTCACTGAAGCAATTGGGGCGTGAAGCTCTTGGAGAAGTTGCGCGACCAAGAAAGACTCTGCTCTGACATGGGTAACGGCCGCGATACTCGGCTTCTACACTTGATCGAGACACGGTTGTCTGACGCTTGGAGGACCAAGAAACAAAGTTGTCACCGAAATAAATGCAGTAGCCGGAGGTGGAGCGTTGAGAGTCGGGGCAGCCGGCCCAGTCGGTGTCGGAATAGGCGATGATAGATGTTGTCGGGGAGAGGCCGGTGTGAAGACCGGCGTCGAGAGTATCCTTGACGTACCGCAGTATGCGCTTGATCAACGCGAGGTGGGGTTCCCGTGGATCATGCATGAAAAGGCACACTTGCTGAACGGGGTACACCAAGTCAGGGCGTGTAAGTGTCAGGTACTGCAGAGCCCCCGCAAGGCTGCGATACTCGGACGGATCGGCTATGGGAGCTCTGTCGTGGCCGGATAGCTTGGCGTGAGTGTCCACTGGTATGGCTGTAGGGTGACACTCAGCCATGCCAGCGCGTCGCAGGAGATCAACGGCATACTGTCGCTGGGACAAGAAGAGGCTGTCGGAGGAGTGTGCGACGGAGATGCCGAGGAAGAAGTGCAGGTCGCCGAGGTTCGTCATGGCAAACTCCGAGTGGAGTAAGCCTGTGAGGTGCTGGAGAAGACCTTGGGTGCAAACTGTGAGGACGATGTCGTCGACGTAGAGCAGTAAATAGGCCATGTCATTCCCTCGACGGAGAACAAACAGGGACATGTCGGAGGAGGTGACGAAGCTGATGCCGCGGATGTAGGAGGCGAACCGTTGGTACCATGCTCGGGGAGCCTGCTTCAGACCATAGAGAGACTTCTGGAGAAGGCACACGTGGGTGGAATGAGCAGGGTCCATGAAACCGGAAGGCTGCTGGCGGTAGACGGTCTCATTGAGAGTGCCATAGAGGAAGGCGTTCTTGACATCAAATTGATGAATCGGCCAGGAGAGGGATGCGGCGATGGAGAGGACAGTCCGGATGGTGGCCGGTTTGACCACCGGACTGAACGTCTCGTCGTAGTCGACACTGTGCTGCTGAGAGAAGCCACGAACAACCCAGCGTGCTTTATAGCGGGCCAGACCGCCATCAGAGTGGAACTTGTGCTTGAAGATCCACTTGCCGGTGACAACATTGGCACCTGGCGGGTGCGGTACAAGGTGCCAGGTGTCGTCCATGAGGGCTTTGTACTCCTCGGCCATCGCGGCGCGCCAATTGGGATCGGCGAGGGCGCTACGATAGTTCGCCGGAACGGGCGAAGCTGGGGAGTGGTCGGCCGCTAGGGAGAAAAACTCCACAGAGGGATCGGTGGCAGACCGAGCCCATGTCACCATTGGATGGCCCGAGGGAGCAGCCGATCGGAGAATGCGGTCTTGACGAAGTCGGGTAGCGAGAGCAGCGCGAACAGCGGTCTTTGGTGCGGCCGGTCGAAAAGAGCCGCACGTGGCCGTCTGGAGTAAACTAGATGCACGGGCGGACGTGGTGGCGGAGCGACAGATGGCGCCGTGGATGAAGGAGATGATCGCTCGACACCATGCAGTGGTGGAGCAGTCATCTGGGGTACCTGCAGGGGTGCCATTGCAGCAGTGCAAGGCACCGGTCTGGCAGTGTCGTCGTCGAGAAAATCGAAGTCGGAGCGAGAGGGGGGGTGAAGCTCAGTCACTACTGGTAAACGGGAATATGCACTTATCAAAGACAACATGGCGGGAGATGACGACACGTTTGGTGGCGAGATCGAGACAGCGGTACCCCTTATGGTGAGAAGGGTAACCGAGAAAGACATAAGCCATAGAACGTGGAATAAGTTTATGAGTAGAAGTGGCAGAGAGGTTCGGAAAACAAAGACAACCGAAAAGCTGGAGATGAGTATACTGCGGTGGGGAGCGATGAAGGAGGGCATAGGAAATGTCACCACCAACAGAAGAGGATGGGCAACGGTTAATGAGATATGTGGCAGTTGCGAGCGCCTCAACCCAATACTTGGGAGGCATAGTGGCGTGGAGCATGAGCGTGCGAACCGCATTGTTGAGGGTGCGAATGATGCGCTCAGTTTTGCCATTCTGCGGGGAAGTGTATGGGCAAGAGAGGCGTAGGGTAATGCCGCGGGAAGCAATGAATGATGTGTTGGTGTGGTTCACAAATTCGGTGCCGTTGTCGGCCTGTATGGATTTTAGAGCGAGACCGAATTGTGTGCTAGCATAGGCGGCAAAATCTGTTAAGTGCTGGGAAACTTCTGATTTCTTTCTAAGAGAACAAGTCCAACAATAATGAGAGAAATCATCAAGTAGCACTAAATAGTAGAAAAGACCAGATATGCTAGGAACTGGAGATGTCCACACATCACAATGAACTTGCTCAAATGACGCAGAAGAGCGCGAAGAAGAAGAAGCAAAGGGGAGGCGGGTATGTTTGCCAAGTTGACAGGACTGGCAAAGCGAGCGGTCTACTTTATTGCATGAGATGAGCGAGTTTTTATGGAGGGTGTCGAAACAAGTGACACCGGGATGACCAAACGCTGATGCCATAGCTGGGAGGAGATAGCGAGGTGGGTGCTGGGTGGAGCTGTGGTGGCGACTGGAGGGATGGTGTAGAGGTCACCCGCACTATTGTAGCGAAGCAGCACACGCTGCGTCCGGGGATCCTTAATAGAAAACCCAAAAGTGTCAAACTCGATGGAACAACGATTGTCACGAGTGAACTGTCTAACGGAAAGGAGGTTGTGAAGTAGGTTAGGAATAACTAGGGTGTTGGGAAAAAGAAAACGAGTGGATGGTGTGTGAAGAAACGTGTGACTACGAGAAATAACAGGGAGGCGGGAACCGTTGCCAACAGTGACGACCGAATGAGGTGGAGGTGGAAAGAGAGGAGGGTATCGTCGTCTGTCGTCATGTGGGAAGTGGCGCCACTGTCTATGACCCAGCCGCCGCGTTCTTGGACAGCCAGTTGATTTAACGCGGTGATAAGGCCCTGTTGATCCCAGGTCTGCGGGGTGGAAGGCTGGGACTGCGTGAAGGCGGTGTGAGCCTGAGGTGGAGCGCCGAGGAGGCCGAGAGCGGGCGGCGCCCAAAGAGGAGCGGGCTCGAGGAAAGCGGCGGCGTTCACGCACGGAGGCGGCGGCTTTGAGAGAGGCGCGGCGGCGGCGCCCGGAGAGATGGCGGCTCGAGGAGAGCGGCGGCGTCCCGCGAGGCGCGGCTAGGAGGGCGCGGTGGGCGGCGCCGATCCGAGCGGAGGGCGGCGGCGGCGAGAGGGCGCAGCGGCGCCGGAGAGATAGTGGCGCCGGAGAAAGCCGCGCCGGACGGCAACGCGGCGGCACGCCGGCGATGCACGGCCAGATCTAGGCGGATCCGGTGGCGGAGAGCATCGATCCGTCCGGATCTGGGCGAGGTGACAACGGCATCCGGGGAGGAGGAGGCAGCGACTGGGTGGTGGTGCAGAGGCGGTGGCGGCCTGGGAGCGGCGGCGACTGGTCCTGGGGAAGAGGAGGAGAGGAGGTGGGCAGCGGAAAGGCTCAGGTATGCTCTGATACCATGTAGAAGAGTAGAGATAGATTGGAGCAATCACCACACAGCTAAAGGGCTAGAGTGGCTTGTATATATATTGGTCTGGTGTAGACATACAAGGAAAGCATATACATGAAAGGCGTATACATGGAAGGCGCATACAAGAAAAGCATATACATAGAAGGCGCATATATTAAGTAATCTATTTATTCTAATACTTAGGGAAGAGGTGAGGTCTATGATCAATGCGATGGTGTTTTGGCGGGGAAGCCAAAATACCGAAAATAGTAAAGGGACCAAAACCGCGGCGCCTGGAGAGTTGTTTAGGTCAAGGAATTGCTAAGGAGGCGAAGTGAATGGAAGCTTGCTCCTTAGTGGGTTTGGACTTACGTGATTTAAAAAGTGTGTATGTCTTATGCGAGTGTGTAACCTAGTGTGTGTAGGTGGTTAACGGGTTTCTTCGGTTGTGTTAATAAATAGTATCCATTAGGGTTAGATATGAGTTGGTTTTCCCATCTATTTGAGTGGGAGAGGTTAGTGGCTAGGGCTTCCAAGAAGAAGGATGAGAGCAAGGAGGCCAAAGGGAAAGCAACCACTCCTCTCATCTAGGGTTTGGGTGAGTGCTCTTGGGTGAGAGAGCTCTGTCCTCTATGGTGGAGTGGTTGTAAATCAAACATCTATAAGTTGTAATAGATCAATCTTATTCATCATCCATGATGTGTTCTTGATCTTGTTGATTGTGCTCTTGTTTTGGTTGATGTTTTTGCCCTCTCCGCTTTCCTCATGATCTTGCTGGTTCCAAGGATGTGTAAGAGATGGGGATGCCCCATAAGAATCCTATGCCATCCATCTAGGGACTAGCTGTAGCAAGATCTTGGAGATTACCCGATTTGATTTGATTTGAAGCCCTTATGAAATCGTGTTCTTATGGTTTTGGTCTCGAACCTTTGAGTGTCTAATTTGCTGTAACATGTGAGAACCTATCTAGAGCCATCTTGGTCATATCAAATTCATGAACAAGTCATCTCTCAAGTTTGTTTTGCCCAGTTTTGGTACAACCTTGCTTGTCTCTAGGAAAGGTTGGAACTTCGACCAAAATCTAAATGATCTATGGATGGATTAGATTCCTAATATTCTTGGTAAGGTGCGTATAAAGTCTCAAGTCATTTAGACTTGTATTTTGGAAATTGCACCATTTTTGGTTTTAGCTCAGGCTTATTCTGTTATGAGTACAGGGGTGCTGTCATATCACCTCAGGCCTACAGTACTACTGGCCTCCGGTCATACCGGACCACACTCAATGGTCATACCATTTTGCTCGGTACTACCGGTTTCTCAACGGCGATCATACCGACCCTGAGAGTTGAACTCAGTTTTGCTTCCGTGTTTTTGTGAGTTCTTTATTGGTTGGCTAATCTGATTTCCTAGCTTCCAGTAGCTAGTGGAGTAAAAGGTTTTATAATAACATCTAGAGAGGTTGAATTTAAAGGCACCCCCCCCCACACACACACTCTTAATTGCCATCTCAGGGCCTACATACCCCAAACTAATAAGAAAGATAGAAGCATGCTAAAGGAAGGCTAAGAGGATGCCATATCGTTTGAAATTTGTGCATCCTTATTTTCTTGGAAGTTTCATAGTATATTTTGCATTTTTCTTTCATTTGTTCTTTTGTAACTAATATTTACAGAAAACAAATTGCCTACATGACTAATTGTGTTGTCAATCAGTTTATGATATACTATCTATCTTAATGAATAAATTAGTATTTCTACATGAACTAAATCTTTAAAAATGGTTGTTGATATTTGATGCAAAGTTGGTACGTGATTCATTACGCTTTGATATGCAGTGTCCCATGTAGACTTTTTTTTTTGGCATTGTTTGTTTTGCAGATTCCGCGCTTGTATAATGTGTACAAGGAAATGGGTATTGTTACATCATTTCAAAATCTTCTTGACAACATTTTCCTTCCTCTGTTTGAGGTTACTATTGATCCAGCTTCGCACCCTCAGCTTCATGTCTTCCTAAAGCAGGTTCAGAAATTATATTCTCATTATTTTGTGATTTGGATAACTATCGTGTTTTTTGCCGTGTGTCTTGTCTCCACAACTCACGTATCTACAGTGAATATTCACATGTGTTGTTTATTTATGTTTTTATGTAAACTGTCTCCACAACTCATGCATCTAGAGTGAATATTCACACGTTGCTGTTTATATGTTTTAATGTAAGCTCAAGAGTGCTACAGTCATTAATGTAGAACAAGTCTATGAAATAACCTGGTGATGTTTTCATTAAAAAAATGTGACGAAAGGTCAGAGAGATGGATGGGTCATTTAAACAACATTCCCTGATATTGTTTCAAAATACGTATGGCATGCCTAGACAAGGTTCGAAATCCCGCTACCGGGGTAAATCTCGGCCGCCAGGCGATCTGCGAATCGCACGCGATTATCGCCTCAGAACCGTATTCGGAAAAAAACTGGATGAAATTTGTCAAATGGAATTTGCGGTAGGGCGGGAGGACGAATCGGTCCAGAAACGGCCGATTCACGGAAAAACCGGTGAAAAACCGGAAAAATCGGTGGAAGACATAGGTGAAGACAGCAAACTAAAGACTTATTTTCGAGCTGCTTAACATTTGCTCCTTCTCTTATATTTATAGCTAGAAGATTACAAGTAGATAAGGCATGCATACAGGTCATGCATGCTGCGTGCTGAGTACTTAAAGCCATGCAGAATACTAAAGGATTACAATAACTATAACGCATTATGTGCGCAGTAGACGAAGAGATAATAACTGCAGCGTATGGGATACATGCAGAATTTAAATGGCTTGCGCATGCATGCAGGAGACTAAGAGCCATGCGGTAAACTAGGAGACATGCCTGCAGAATAAAGATTAAATGCACACAGGATTACTCTAACAATAGGGCTATTTTTAGCTATATAAGGCATGCATACAGGTCATGCATGCTGCGTGCTGAGTACTTAAAGCCATGCAGAATACTAAAGGATTACAATAACTACAACGCATTATGTGCGTAGTATACGAAGAGATAATAACTGCAGCGCATGGGATACATGCAGAATTTAAATGGCATGCGCATGCATGCAGGAGACTAAGAGCCATGCGGTAAACTAGGAGACATGCGTGCAGAATAAAGATTAAATGCACACAGGATTACTCTAACAATAGGGCTATTTTTAGCTATATTTTGCATCCCGGCCGGTTTAATCCATCCCGTGGTGGCGGAAATCCGTGGCAAGCGATTCTGGGGCGATAACTCACGGGATTCGATCCACGTGCCTAGACAGACCCTGTTTATCTGAAGCATGTACGCGCTACCAAGCTGCGCTACATCCCTTTTCCAAGTCGTAAAATGGCATTGTACACAATTCCTGTCTTGTTTTCCACATGTAATTTTCTTCTATTAATTTGGAACATCTCTTCTGGAAAGCACCTAAACTGGTTGATTATAATTTCTGCACAAAATTTCACAGATCAAAGATTGAGAAGCTGTTCTTTCTTATAGACCATGTTAGAGTACAATATATTTGGTAGGTTATAGTCCATTGGGATTACAACTCCAAGTTTTGTACCTCTATATATACCGCCCGAGAGGCTCAATGCAATATATCCAATTCCACCAATTCTATCTTCTCTCATGGTATCAGAGCTTTAGGTTTAGATCCTAACCCTAGCCGCCGCTCGCTTCCGCACAGCGCGCCCCTGGGGAGATCTATCTCCGCTGGGGGCAGCGCCTCCGTTTAGGCGGCGGATCCTATTGATCCAGCCGCCATCGTCGTCGTCGTCAAGCAGCAAATCGGGTTGGGGAGATGTCAGCTCCGCCTCCCCGAGCACCTCCACGGCAGGGAGGAGATCCGCGAGCACGTGCCGAGTGGAGAAGGCGCAGTTCGAAGCCGTCGGGAAGAAGGTCCCGCGCCGCCGTGGTGGTGGCGGGCTAGGCTGTGCCCCGTCCCTGAGCGCCATCGTGGTGGCCGGGCCAGGACGCGTGTAGTGGCCACCATCTTCCCGGACCTCTGCACCACCAGATCCGCCACCTGCCGCTCCTCTGCTCGGCGCGCCTCCTGCGCCGCTCCTCCGCTAGGTCCCTGCTCGCCGACTGCCGCCTCCTTGCGCCAGATCGAACATCCCGCCGCCGTGGCCATGGCCGTGTTCGCCGCCGTCGCTGCCGCGCGCCCCCGCCTCCCGACGCCGCCCGTGGCGTAGCCTCAACCACCCTCCTCCAGCTGCGCGCGGTGCCTCTCCGTGCGACCTCGACAACGCATCCCGGCCGCCCCCACTGCTGCCCCCTTTCGACTCGGCATTGATTGGATCGATCCAATCGGGAGTAGCAGTAGGTGATTTAAAGAAGAAAAAAAAAGGATCAGGCTAGGTGTACCCGGTGAGCTGCACAGGGAGGATCCCACTGCCGCTGTTGTATCTTTTTTTTTCCCGATCACTGATCGAGGTTGAGTCGCCCACCGCCCGTCGACCTCGCACGTATCTACTCCGACATCGGCGTCGATTACACCGGCCTCTACTTCTTCGACTGTGTGGCCAGGCCGGGCACGCGATGCCGAGGGGACGCCTTCCCGCGTCGCGTCTCGGTCATCCCGTCCGCACGTCTTCTCCGCTGGTTCGTCATCGCCACCACAAATCGGGACGCCTCTGCCGACTTCTTCCATCGTCGTCCCGCCTCGCGCGTACTCGGTCTGATCAGCCGATTGTGCGCGATCCACCCGGCTCCCGTGACGTCCGTTATCGAGTACTTCGCTCATCCTCTCCGAGCAACAGGGCTGATGTTGTGTCGCCTCCTCGGGCCGCATCACCGCCGCACGTGTGTCCCCTTGCCGTTGCATCTACATCGCTGTCCCCTGTGCATCGACGACTGTGCTGCGCTACCTCTTGTGCACCATCTGTCTGCACGTGGTCTTCGTCATGCTGATCGGGCCTTCATCGCCGACATCGAGCGCTATCGCCGCTGCCGTACCTTGCGTCGGGCGCTCGCGCCGAGCTAGAGCATTCGCTGGGCGCTCGCCGGGTAGGGCGTCGCGCCTCGCGCGCTTCTTCTTCGTCCAGCACAACCACGCCTAGTTGGGGCCCTCTCCCTTGTACGTCCGGTACTGGCAACACCGGCGCGTGCTTTCGTCCCTGACGCGTTACCGGGTCTGGCAAACCCGGCACACGCCTCGGCTCTGGCGGCTTGACTGCATCGACTTCGGCATCGACCCTCCCGTTCCCGTCCCGTCTGCCTCGATTGCATCACCGTTTTTCGTCTACATCCTTGACGGCCTTGACTGCGTCGACCTCGACATCGCCCCCCTTCCACGACGACTGCCTCGACGCGTCTCCGTCATCACCATGGCGCCTCTTTTGCGCCCGTGGCTTCATGAGCGACCGCCTCGACATCGGCAACCCGACCACGACTACGTCGACCACGGCCATCTCCAGTACGGCATCCTCGACCACATTACTCCGCCCTCGCACTCGGCTACCTCGACATCGGCACAAAGGGCTACTGCCTTGCTTGAGCTACTCGTCGGTTCCTACTCCAGTCACAGCATACGCGACGCATCGACAGTTATGATTGCGGGAGGATGTCAGCTCTTCGGCTTCTTCTCTAGTCTCACCGTCTGCAACGCTCCCGTTGTGACTGCGGGGGATGTTAGAGTACAATATATTTGGTAGGTTAAGAGTCCATTGGGATTACAACTCCAAGTCTTCTACCTCTATATATACCACCCGAGAGGCTTAATGCAATACATCCAATTCCACCAATTCTATCTTCTATCAGACCATGCTTTAGATTAGGCCGCAACACCTCGCCATCCTTCCTTTTAGAGCAGTTAATCTAGTTTCCACTTCATGTGTACTATAAACTTCTGACTCTTTAGAATATACCTGGTTAATTGAACAACTGAATTTCATGTGGGTGTTGAGATTGATCTAGTTGACTTTCACCAATATTTTATTCAAACTAGATGAATATGTTTATATGAAAAAATTATCTCTTTTTGGGCCTTACAGGTTGTAGGGTTGGATTTGGTTGATGATGAGAGTAAACCTGAAAGGCGTCCAACAAAGCACATGCCTACACCTGAACAATGGACCAATGTCTTCAACCCTGCATTTTCATATTATGCATACTACTGCTATGCTAACTTATATACACTGAACAAGGTAAGCATATTGTCCTTCTGCCTCTAATTTTCTCCATGTTACTGAAAAGTAATACTTCTGTCCAATTTTCAGCTGCGTGAGTCGAAGGGGATGACCACTATCAAATTCCGTCCACATGCTGGCGAGGTAAAATCCCTTATAGCGTTCCACTCTGACATTCTGGTATTGTGTTTTCTCTAAATGGTATGTTTGCACAGGCTGGAGACATAGACCACCTGGCCGCAACATTTCTTCTTTGCCACAATATATCACATGGAATCAATTTAAGGAAGTCTCCTGTGCTTCAATATCTGTACTATCTTGGTCAGGTAATACTGCCTGTTTCCATAATCCAGCGTAACTTTGAGCTATTTCCATTGTTGCGTTTTTTTAACAATTAATTCTGCAATGTTAATATAACAATAAAAAGCGTGATAGATTTGTCTAACATTGTGAAGTTATGTTTTTTTTATTTTTAAATGATGGTGTTCTTTCTTTTTAACCTATTTGTGTTTCAATTTTATCAGATTGGTCTGGCAATGTCCCCACTAAGTAACAACTCCCTGTTTCTTGATTACCATCGGAATCCTTTTCCGATGTTTTTCCAACGAGGCCTGAATGTCTCACTGTCGACGGATGATCCATTGCAAATTCACCTGACAAAAGAACCATTGGTGGAAGAATACAGCATTGCCACTTCAGTACTCCCTTTCTTGCCTTGATCCTTCCCTTTCCTCTTCATCTCATGCAAACGCACATGCACATATGCGCATGTGTATGTGCATATGCGTACAAGTATGCAGTCCAGTATGAACCCGTGCAAGTATGCATGGATTCATAATAATGTGCTACATAACCACTGCATTCATTCGTTAAAAGCATAAGGAGCTCACTATCATTGTGGTATTGTTTCAGCTGTGGAAGCTCAATTCTTGTGATTTATGTGAAATTGCGAGAAACTCTGTCTATCAATCGGGGTTTTCACATGCTCTCAAGGTGAGTAAACCTTCTTTTGTTACTTCTTTGGAAGCTTTATTGGTGGTTGTTCTGAGCCTGTTACATCCATTTTAGTCACATGTAGTATTTCCACAAATGATGCTTGAACAAATTCTTGCCTGCTAAGTTTAACAGCACGCGGCAAATCATCGTTTGATCTCTTGCAGGCTCACTGGATTGGCAAGAACTACTACAAAAGAGGCCCTTCAGGGAACGATATTCACAGAACGAATGTACCTCACATCAGGATTGAATTTAGGGACTCGGTATGAACATTAGTTCTTTTACTTCTATTGTATTAATAACACAAATTTAGATGGCCTGTTACTAGTCTTTTCATAAACCTTAACTAAGATTCTGACTGCCAAAAATGCCGCACTATTTTCAGATCTGGAGAGATGAAATGCAGCTAGTTTACCTAAACAACGTCATCTTACCTGACGAGGTGGACCAGTAAGAGATACTCAGATGTATATGCTGTAGTCATGGGAATCAAACTTCATGTTTGGGTATGCATTATTCCTCTCTTGTCAGGCAGTTTCAACTCTTGAACTACGATGCAACAAATTAAATGTAACATATGCTTTCTTTCGATCGTGCAGTTGCTGGAAGTCAGCATGAGAAAGTGATGTGATCCGCCTTGTATCCGAGTCCCAGCCGGCGAAACCTCAAAACGAATAATGCCCCAAGCACACCAAAGTATTAAAACGGCATAATAACGTCGGATCACAGATACGGAGTGATGAAGCGGCTCACTGGTGTGATAGATTTGCGTTGTAGGGAGGCAATTGCACAATTGCTTGGTGTAACTGCCCCCCCTCGTTTGTAAAGGATGTAATTCACAATGGATGTCATGCTGCTTGTTCTGCTCCCCAGGGGGAAAAAAAGAGAAGCGCTGGAATAGTTAGCTAGTGTCCCAAGGGTGCCCTGTCGAATCTCTATCTGCTTTGCATACTTCGTTACCTGGAATGCTCCTATCGATCACTATTGCATACTTCTCTATGTCATTTAGGGTTCAGCTCCAGGCAACCGGCTTCGCTTCCGACTTCCGGCTGCGAGAAGCTAATTGGATCGAGGTGAGTCTGGCTTCGACTTACGGAAGATGCTTCGAAGGCACTGAGCAGATAAGAAGGTCGCAAGAGGCTAGCTTTCATGGGCGAACAACTAGTTTCCCCTTTTCCCACTGGAGCAAGCAGACCTCTTCCCCCAGCGATCCCCCCTCTCCCTTGCCAACGGTCGTGGCAACCAGATCCATGTCGCCAAGTCGGCCCATCCCCCCCCCCCCCTCCGCGCCAGCGTCTCGTCTCCCTGCTCGTCCGCGGTGGCTTCGCTGTCCGCTATTCCCAGATCGGCCGTTGTTGACGCTCGGGCCCAGGCTGGAATCTAAGGAGCTCCGGCGTCCACGAGCTCTGGCGCTTGGGTACCATGAGCCGCGTGTCCTTGTCCGTGCGAGTGTAGCCTCTGACCGACCTCCTCCCACCGAGCTTCCCCCGCGCAGCAAGGTACGGCCGGTTCCCTTCGCCTTACTGTCATACATATTGTGCAATCCTTTCACGGGCAACCTTGTATGAAATTTGTTGCCGCCGACCTTGTTGAGCTACTATGTGCATTTTTTTTTGTTGCCCTTGCATTTGCCAACACAGCCATGACTGTAGATGGACAAGGCATCCTGGAGCCGTGATGTTACTTGTGTTTATCTAGAAATTTGCGTCGAAGAGGTTAAGGCCCAGAACTATTCATATGAATGCTTGAGCAAGCAGGGGCAGAAAAAACCTTGTCCGCAAATTCCAAGAGTGCACATGTCGTTCTTACACGATCAAACAAATGAAGAACAAGTGAGATAGCCTAAAATACGATTACGCCAAATAGAAGGGATTGAAGATGCAGGAGATTGCCCTAGGTGTGGACCCTGATACCGGCTCTAACGAGTAACGACTCATGGTAGGCAGAGACCATCATGGTAAGTTGGCAGTGCGAAGTGTAATATTCATTTCAGTTAAATTGGGATGCATTACAATGTCGTAAAGATAGACTCATATTTTGGTCTGCCCTTCTAGGGAAAGTCCAGGATGTCCAAGTTCAAGAATGGATCCCTTCCACATGAAGACATGATGGAGCTCATCTTCACGAACGCCACCAGCACGAGTGAGTACGCTTTCATGCCGGGTGTTAACACGTTGGACTCGAATGGTGACGACGATGACCAACCCACAAGCCCACTCTAGCATGTCGGCAATCCCGCTATCCCACTACAGACCGTGGGTAGTTGTGGAACATCTGGCTCCTCCCGTTCAAAAGGCCTCAGTGGGTACCAACCCCACCAAGTGGCACCCAGCCAACAAAGTGCATCGATCGTGACATCGAGCTGAAGTGTCTGGTGGACATATATGAGAGGATGCACACACCCACCAGTCTGCTATTCGGCGCGAGTGCCACATCCCTGATGCGCGACTCGATGAGGGGAAGAGTTCATGAGACTCGTGAAGCTGGTGAACGACACAGGGGCTACCAAAAGAAGCAACGAGTACTACTATGCCTCACAGCTGCTCATCAAACCAGAGCTCCGCACTAGCTTCCTCTCTATGGAAACGAGCGAGGGTCAACTTGCCTGGGTTAAGCGGACATGGGAGAGGTCAAAGGATAGGGCCAGAGAGTTGTCATCTGTGTCATTTGAAGGCCATCCCTGGATAGTTATTATCTGCGTTGGTTTGTTAGCTGTCGGTCATGGTTTGTCAGTTTAGGCAAAACCTGATTTGTTGAGTTCCTTAATCAGTGAGATGGCTATCTGCTCGATTCTGTGATCTCCTTTTTTCTGTGGACATCAGGGTTAATTTGGTGTGTTGAAAACCTTAATTGTTCATTGCAGTAATCACTTTGTTGAGTCTATTATTTGTGATGTGTTTTGTGCTTAGTTGAGTCTATTATTTACGCTGTGTTTTGTGCTTGCTAATCTAAGATCTTTGACTTGCTATTTGTGCATTCCTAGTTATGTGTTGTTTGCTCTAGTTGTGTAGTGCTCTCACCGTGCTCTCTCATCTGATCTATGCAACACATTTCCTAGGCTGTGCAATTCTCTCACCCAGCTCTGGCTATGCAATGCTGTGATATGTGCTCTCTGATAACCGCTCAGTTGTTATGTGCTGTTTGCGCTTGTGCACCTTGCTCTGTGATGTGTGATATCTGCTCTCTGAACTGGCATGCTGATATGTCATATGAAAAGAGGATTCTTTGCTCTGACTGTGTGCAGTGATGTTTGGAAGCCCGAATGAGTCCGGGATGGGTTAGGGAACTCCATCGCCTTCCTAGCTTTTACTGCATTTGATGGTGTAGAGGAGGAAGTCAGCTCTGTCCCACCCCCAAGAGTTCTGATAATGACTGGATGGCAATGGGTTTCATTGCAACTTGCCGATGATCAACGATGTTGGAACATGTTCAGGATGCGGCCGAGTGTGTTCGAAGCGCTTCATGACACTCTAGTCGCCAACTACGCATCACAATCGCAAAGGCAAGGCATGAATCAATTCGAGCATTTGGTGGGTACAATTTGATGGAGGCGGGGTGTCCGATCTTTCGATGAGATTGATAACTATCTATTTTGGTGGAGGTGACTCTCGCGATCTGACTACAACCGTACGACGACGCTTGCGCCTTAGCAATCGTTGAACTAACTCCGAAATGTTAATGATCAAGCTGGAAGCGCGATCAACTTGAACACAAAGTTCAATCCCTGCGATCAATCGAAGAACTAGCAAGAATAAGATATAGACAACTGATATTACGAATAATATTGATGGTATTGAAAAACAAAAGTGGGATCCCGAAGGCTGTTTTGACAAGTGGTCGTCTGACACAACTGAAGAACAGAAGTTTGCACAATGGTTAAACCTAAACTCAATGAAATACAAGTCTTAAAAAAGGAAGGCGGTGGCTCTTTTATAGGGAGACACACGTCCCTAGGGTTACATGGCCCACGAGCCTAAATAGAGGTAGCGCAGCACCTTTTTCAATTTAGACTCAGAAATAGACGTAGACTCTTTTGATAATTGCGATCGGTTCGGATGGAATTTGAGGATGAGGTTGGATCCGTTGGAAAGTAGACTTGATAAGCTTTCCTTGAAGTCCAAGAACGTCCAAAACGGAGTCCGTATGAAGAAGTTACGTCCGTTTGAAATTGATACTATCGCTGTAGTTCGAATCTGATTCCAAAACGGGTCCAACTCCAACTCTTACTTGACTCAGCCCCAAAGTGACATGGTGAACTTCCTTGTGCCTTCCATGCATGTCCATGACTCCACATGCCTCTCCTTTATCCTTTCCCATGTTCTTAAGCACCTATTCTCAGTAATATACAAACGTAGGAATGAATTCACCTGGTAATTAAATTAGCGAGCACGGGCTCGAGTAAGTGGACCTTGCAACACTTGTTGTGGGTGAGTTGTGTGTGTAGACACGGTTGTATCCGTGGGAGGGATGTCCTCATCACAATTTGCAGGAAGTTCAACGAGGCGTTAGAGTGTGTGTACATACTTGCAGCGGACATCATCGCACTATCTGAGCCTTCATATCAGTCTGTGCATTTGAAGCTCCTACAATAGAGATTCTATCCCCACTTTGTGAACTCCATAGGGCCATTGATGGCACACATGTCAGAGTCACAGTTCCACATGCTGAGAGGGCACGACATTTCAATAGGCATGGGTACACCAGCAAGAACGTGCTCGTTATATGTGACTTCAACTGTAGGTTCACTTTTGTTTGTGCAGGATGGCTTGACATGGTCCACAACACTTGTATCCTACCCGAGACAATGGCGAAGTATGGTGACCACTTCCCGCATCCATCGGAAGGTAATATGTCTGAACAAATTCAATTACACCATGCATTGCACATTTCTTGGTGATTAATTACTCAAATTATAACATCTTTTTTGGTGCTATTAAGATCGCCAATATATAAGAATGGGTGCCTGTCTAGCGTGTATTTTGGTAGATATCAAGTTAGTGCATGTAGTACACCTGCCTCGACACCACTTTTGATTTAAAGTAACATAATAAAAAAAAGATCTTGGACATGGATAGGATTATGATCATGTAACACTTCGACTTAATAAAAGTCCGGAATGTCACCCAAAACTATCACTGCTATCAATTTTAATTATCAAATAAGAATTACCAACAATTAGTCTTCAATTATAGTTCCACAACCTAACCATGAACATATATATTTTAGTAATAAAGGAATCAATAATTGACATTAAGATGAATCAATAATAAATTTAACGAAAGGAAACTTGACAAGTAGCAGCAATCTAAAACAAGTAAGTGCCAAAGGGAACCATTATTCATTTAAGAGTTGCATGGATAGTATAATTTATTTCTAACAAAGAATGATTGGTTACTAAGTGAAAGACAGAACTATAATTGTACAATGACAATCTTGTGCTACTTTCCGCTCATGCATATCGTTATCAACATTTACCTAAAAACAACAAAGTAAAGGTGAATCCACGACTCAGTAAATACACAAGGACATAATAAATAACATTGTATCAAGTATTCATGTTAATTCGCAAGTATCTCAATATTCATACGTTCATTTTCATTAAGTTCCATACACATATCTCATTATCTCATTTCTCTTTTCATGAATGCAATGCACATATCTCCACTTCTCTTGCTTATATCGGTATAGCGGAGTGCTCACCCGTCGGTGAACCATTCTTGCCCTATCCTTTTTCATACATGGTCTCAACTTCACTCCCGTGGAGTGTCTATTGTAATAGGTTTTTCTTCTCCCTCGTGAAGTGCTTATCGTAGTAGGTCTTTCTTTATCTACTTCAGTAGGATGTCTATACAAAGTAGGCTCTAGAGGGCTACACATGTCAGCTTTTTGCAACATGAATGCTCAATATGTAATGCAATGCTTATTTTACTTATCAACACTAACCATTCAACATTATCATCATTTAACTATAAGCATCATCTTTATTTAACCATAATCATCATCATCATTTATCCATAGTCATGTGCGCATAATAAGAAGCAAATATTAAATATGTGAATCATCATGTCAAATATTTATTTAACCTAACAACAAGAGCAAACAATTTGCATATCATTCTATCGTCACTTGCCTTTTCTAGTTACGAGAAACGGATTGATTCGAAGATAACACCAAACCCGACGTTACTTCTCCTACAGTAAACGGGTTGAGCATCTACGAGTTTTAACTATGACTGATGCTTATCGATATCTCTCCCAGGTGACCTTATTGTTCTTTAGTTGCTCGGTCATCCTTGTGTTCATGCAGTCCTTTTTTCCTAAACCATTTCATACCACTTGCACCTCATTTACTCAATCAGTTGTCCTTTTGAGAAGTACTTCTGTTCTCAACCTGTTCGGAGAAAAAAGGGTTATGACATTATTTTTCTGCAAATTTTCAAGCATTTATTTGTTTGCTATGGTATTGTTTTACTTATTGTCTTCTTGCAGGAGCTTGATATAACTACACTTGGTTTGTTACTTGGTTTGGCAGCGTCTCATTGGGGAACTATGCACCCTGCAATTTCAAGGGTACTGATGTCATTTCAAATGTACATCTTCATCTTAATTGTCTAGGCTAGATAATTGCTCTTTATAAGTATTAGATAATGTAGTGAGACAATGAAACTCTCCTTCACCGTTGCACCTAATGCCACCACTTGGTCGCCAGTGTCGCTCCCCCTGCGCCCTCAACATCTCTATCTGGGCATGAATGTACCAATTATTGGTACTACTGCAGAAGAAAACTCACACAACGACTTCACTGTGGAAGAGAATGAGAACATGCATACAAGGACTTTGGTGCTCGGCTGCAACTGTCTAAAGATTTTCTTTTTCTTTGTTCTTTTATTCTCTTATTTATCTCAACCTTAAGCTTAGTATTTATAGTATATGTATAAATATATCTATAAAATAGCTTAAATAAGAAAAGACTAACAAATGAAACAAAACTAAGGGGGCGATCAAGTCAGCTTCTTCCATCGCTAGCGTTAGCGATTTTTCCTCAGAGAGTGTATCGTAGCTACAAGATGTCTCATTCTGATAAAAAAATTTTCTTTTTTTTCCCGTTTTTTTTTAAATTTACTTATACTTTTCTTTTTCGTTTTTTGTTTTCGGTTTTTTTAATAATTTTTTACATTTAATTATAATTAATAAACCAACTCAGCTACAGTGTTTTTTCAGCCAGTTACAGTGTATTTTCAGCAAAAACCAAAAGCCATCGCTATTCCGATCACCCCCTAACTAATTTTGATCCGATGACTGCATCAGGATCACGCTATTACTTTCAACACTTGCTTGAGAGCCCATGGCCCCTCCACTGAATTTGACAATCCCGACGACGACGAACAAGATCGCCGCTTGCAGCAGCCTCTTCTCGCCGGACCATGATTTGCAGAACATATAGATGGCCACGGTGATCTGGGACACCAGAGCTACGCCGTGCCGCGCCCATGGCTCGCTGTCCTCGATGCTGTAGGCGGTTATGGTGTCCGGGCCTGCAAGGTGCACGAGGAGGGCCGGCGCCCACAGCACCTCCAGGACGGTGCTGCCGTGTTTACGTACGATCCGCCGGCTGCTTCCTGTGGCGGCTGAAGAGGGTGGCGCGGGGGTATATGGCCAGAGTGTCGCTGCCAAGGTAGGCGAGCCACATGGATACTCTCAAAACGGCCAGGGTATGGTGCCTACGCCGTCGGCGAAGAAGAAGAGGAAGTACTGCAGGAAGAGGCTGCCTAGGACGAGTTGGCGGAGCTGACACCCCTCCCACCAATGCACGACACTCGCCAAACTCATCTCTCTCTCTCGTATCCAGGAGAGAAGACTCGCCTTTTCTTCTCGGGAAGGCATGCTCTCTCCTATCGGACTGGACTTGCGTAACATTTCTAAGAAGACCTCCATTGACTCTCGCCGTCGCTACACCTTCACCTTCCGGCGAATGGCTTCCGTTTCGTCCACATATATATGTTTGCACCATTGGACGATCTATTCTGCGAGCACAAGCCTAGCTGAACTGACAGTCTCACAGCTTTGTTTGACGTCGATCGTCGCCATGTCACGTCGACAGAGCAGAATGAGCGTCAAGAGAAAGGAAGCAAGGCGGAGATAGGGACCGATCGACTTGTAGGACCAACATCGAGTACTCGTCTGTGTGCGCCTGGGGGAGAGTGAGACTGAGACTGTGAGCTCAGTAGAGCTATTGGCCCTGGTAGGCAGCGAGCGAAGAGTATTGTACAAAGCAGAATCATCGAATGAGCTAAGCGTAGCATAGTCTCCAACTTCCTTACGATGTTTACCGACTCGAGCTCTATGGGAATACATAAAGATGTAGTGTGGCTGACTATACGTTAATCATGCGGAGGGTAAAATGGTCCATATATAAAATTTGTTTTGGTATCATGCTCCAATCTGCTTTAAATTTCGGCTGTAGCTGTTGATTGAAATTACATTGTATCAGCTGTTAGCTTTAAGTCATTTAATTAAAAATTAAAAATACTATTATATCTTCACAGATAATACAAATGAATAAAGAGAAAAAAAAGCAAAAAACTTAAAAACTGAAATTAAGAAATCGATGTGTTTCAAGTGACTTTTCAAAGCCAGAAACCAAAATCTGAAGCCATTTGAAGCCCCCGAATCTGACCGAAATATTTCTCATTAACCATTTAACCTAGCACCAGCTTCCGCTCTATAGCTGATGCGAGGCCTTCCATTGCCAATATTATAATTTCTATGGTAACAAGCCTGTATTATAGCCTTGCTTCCAACCATCAGATTACCTATCCTACAGGATCGAGAACATCATCAGATTACTGCTGCTGCCTTGACAGAATTCACAGAACGAAGCGGAGATCCAATATCGTGCTCAGAACCTACACATCGAGTTTGCAACTGCTGCAGCATTTGTCTGAACCACGAGCCTGCAGCATCAAATGCAACAGCAAATGTTTTGTTGCAAGTTTGCACAGGGAAAAAAGATGCTGCGAAAAGTTCCAGAAAAATGTCACAGAAAAATGTAGAATGTTTTCCAGAAAGAATATGATAAAATTATGTACATGTATCAAATAAAAAACGATTCCTTTTCAGATGAGAAGCATACAAGCATTCCCCGTAAATAACCGCATTCATACGGCATAATAACTCTCCTCGGGTGATCTCGGCTGTTTAGAGTTACATTTTTCTATCCTGTGATCTTACCTTTGAACAAATGCTAGGTGAACCAACAAGATAGATTTCTAAACCTAGAAAAATAATTTATGGCCTCAATCACGAACTTTTCCTCACTAAAATGATCTACTGGATTTCAAACAGACAATTCTGCACTGTCATCTGTGAGGTTGAGCCTCAATTTGACGCTGTTGAGTGCTCGACACAATGTGGCCATAAACAAATTCATTCCATGTGTCTGGCAAGCCGGGGAGGCACCAGTGGATGCAGTCCGCAAACTTGCGCGGGTTGGCCTGCTGCTCCTTTGTCAGGAGCTTCCCCTGTCGCAACGTGTGCACAGATGTGTGGGCGTCCTTGCGGATCTCTGACAATGCCGTTATGTTGATGAAGTGCACTGGCACCTTCTTCATCGCCTTTGTCACGCCGTGAGCCGCCGAGAAAAGGTCCCAGTCCGTGCCCACGTCCAATGTTTTTGTGTAATTGATCGCTGGCTGTGTCTCAGAGAAGCATTTTATGGCGTTAGGTTTGCCCCAGCCTTCACTCCTGTATCAAGCCAATGATTGTGTGTGCCATTAGTGGTCAGACCCAGCATCCTTAATACTAAGAATACTACAGTTATGCCAGAACAGTAGCGCATGGTATACAAAAACTCAAAACAGCATCACACCAATGTGCCGCGCCAACATCAGCACTTTCAAGCTAACACCACCATTGGGGAATTTTTGCATCAAGATACAGACAACCATTGAGACTTAAGTAAAGTTCGTCAACTGCATACTGTTCTTAGATCACCCGAAGAATCTTGATGCATGCAGATACGGACTTAATGTGTGTGTGGGGGGAGGGGAGAGAGAGAGAGAGCTTACTGCATATGTACAGGTGACACACTCATGAATAAGACAGTTGTTCTTTTGGGATCTACATGCTCTTCTACCCATCCAGACCACGTCTTGAGGACCCGTCGGTATGCAACCACACGATCCATTTCATCATACGTAACTGGTTTCATTGCAAAAGATCCATCATGCCTGTAGTCAAAGTAGCATGTGTAAGCTTAAACAAGCATATCCAGAATACCATAATATTCCACATTACTCCTAAGTTTTGGTCAGACAAACTCATTTCGTTGTTCATGAGGATTGAAGGTTTAATTTTAACAGAATACCATTATATTCCACATTACTCGTAAGTTTTGGCCAGACAAACTCATTTCGTTGTTCATGAGGATTGAAGGTTTAATTTTAACAGAATACCATTATATTCCACATTACTCGTAAGTTTTGGCCAGACAAACTCATTTCGTTGTTCATGAGGATTGAAGGTTTTAACAATTACTTACAAAATTTTCATCTTTGGTGTGTTCATCCACCAAATGTAAGTGTTGAAGATCAAGTAGTCCACCCCTTCCCAATTTGCTGCATGCTTGGCGATAGATGTTGGCACAATCATGCGGTCACTGATGCTATGTATGTTTGGATCATCCGAGTTGGACTCAACTAGGAATGGAGCCCAATAGAACTCAACTGTTGCATTGTACTCCTGAAATATTCCATATGTCCATGCAAATCTCCATGTCAGGACATACCATAAAGATTCAAAAGTCACTATATTTTTGTTGGGGAAAAACACAAAAACAATAGCTTTCTGAATCTTTTGGGTTTTCTTTACAGGATGAGTGTGAGTACTTGTTACAAATACCATTTTACCAAACTGGTTCTAGCTAAATAATTTAATACTGTTTTGTTCTCTAATCTCTATATTGGATTTTTTGTCATGTCAGCGACGAGTAGCTAATGTGCAAATTAATTACCTCGAGGCGGAACACATTTAGAGAACCATTCTTGACAAGCGATTTCTTGTCTGATGGAGCCTCAGATTGGACCAGGCACACCATGGATTCCCACTGGTTCCGATTCAGCGAATCCCCCACAAACATCAGTCTTCTGTCCCTTAGCTTCTCTAGAAGTAATTTAGCATCGAATCTGATAGCAAAATTGTCAAACCACCAATTTAGTGCTAAGAAAACCATCAATTTTGTAGCAGGAACTGCAGAAGATAACATATAAATCTGCATTGATGTTTTACTTAGGCCAATTTTCACTTAACAAGATTGTACAAGTCAGAGTTGTGCTACCAACGGTTGAGCTAGCCACAACTTTTTACTGTTAGACTATGGTCTCACTACATTGCTGGTTGCAAAGGCCAGTGTCTTTCGTAAAGTTCAAGATCCGTACACTTGTGAGGATAGTACAATGCATTTTCAAACCAGAAAGTAACACATCAAGATTTCACGATTCATTGGCATGCAGCACTGCAGTGTACTTCTGACATACAACTATTATACTAACAGATCACAACTTGCCTCGAACTTGGAATATACAGCCCATGTTCCCACACAGTAATATTGCACTTGGAAACAGACCTCACTTGTCAAGTTGTCATAGAATAGTATGACATGAAAGCATGAACTCATGTTTCAGTTAGATACACAAAAATTGTTAGGAGTTAGTTAAACTTAGAAGTTGATTTCATGCAACAACCCCCATTTGTTTTCAGATTCAAAACCATCATTCGTCATATCCCCCTCCCAACAACTTTCCCTAACAGAACTTCTCTATCAACCATTAAACTGCTAATCTATTTAAAGAAAAGACCATGGCTGATCAATGAGTGCAGTCTCTTTTCTTCTACAATTATATCACCTTATCAATTAAAGTACCCACATATACCAATCTTAAGCCCTGTTCGCTTTCGCTTCTATAAACCGCTTTTCTACAGTACCTAATTTTCAAACGAAGTATCTTTTTAAGGTAGAATCTACTAATAGATTGTAGTACACACTATAGCAAATTCATTTATATCAGTCAAAATCGCACACGAGTGTCTCTCTCTTTACAAACTGTTACTATTCATAAGTCAAAGCCATCAACAAAAGCAAATATAAACATCCTCTTAGTTACCAAGAAACATAGCTAATGAGTATAGGCTTCAATGGATCAAGCGCACCAAACATAGGACCTGTTCTTTACGGTTTCTAAAAGTCGCTTTTGGCTTTTGTTACAGTAACTAACTTTTAAACGGAGTATTTTTTTAAGATAGGGTCTACAAGTTAATTGTAGTACACGTTAAAAAACTAATATCTGTATCATCAAAAATCGCAAGTGAGTATCTCTCTTTCCGCAATCTCAGTAAATGTACCAAAAGCCATCACCGCATGACCAAAGCCACCAAATGACGAGAAAGAATGACCCATACTGCGATCGTAATGGAGGGCAATCCTGCACAGCCACTTGCCTTGATGAAACTTTGAACTAACTAACAACAAAGACAAAGCCCTTTGCAAGAATTGAAAAAAGATCTCCAAAACCATCAACCAAATTGTGACGTGGCCACTACACATCCATTGTGAAAGTAAAACAAAGGGTAATGCTACGGCCCGGACGTCCGGTCCGGGCATCCGGCACCGGACTCTTGGCTGTAACATTTTTCGACCATGTTTGTAATATTTTCGCCCATGTTTGCAACAAAAAAACGAAGAACGATGTGAGTATTCCCATCCACAACATTTCTCATCCATATTTACAACATTTATCGGCCATTATGCAACATAAAAAAAAGAAGGATGTGAGTATTTGTATTGTACGCTTCAATGCAACATTCTTAGATAATATGTGCAATATTTTTAATCACCATATGCAACAAAAATGTGACACAAAAATCGATGTTGCATACACAAAATAAAAAATGTTGCAAGAAAAACACAGACAAAAATATTGCAAATATAAGCGAACATTGTTGCAAACATGGCCAAGAAATATTGCAACTAAACGTCCGGAGCTAGCACCCGGATCGGACCGGGCGCTAGCATTCCCTTAAAACAAAACCATCATCAGCGTAATTCATTAGTATTATTTAACTGTAGTAAATGTAACAACGGCTGAGATGCTACAATGCAATGATACAGTTTCAACAGAACTCAAACGCTCGCTACTATATAGTAATTGTAGCCTCCGTATCATTGGGTTACTGTACAGCGAGCCAGTAACCCATGCGCTTAGTAGTTAGTAAACTTAAAACTGTTGCTAAAATCTACAATATGCAGCTAGTTGATTTAAAAAAAATATAATATGCAGCTAGTTGAGTTAAACTAACTAGCTATTCCACTATTTTACAGCTAATCGCAGACTAGCGCACTGGCGTCACACATGGAATTAAACAAGATGACAGCAGCGACAATACCAATATCATTGTCGTGGATACTCCATACGCAATTGCGCACCAGCAGCCGGACACCTTGAGCTCATCACCCACGTTAATTAACAGAATCAAAAGAACAGAAAAATAAGACGAAGACGCGCGCCCCCAGTCCCTCTCCCACCTGATCTGACCGCTGATTTCAAACAGAAAGGGAAAAAAGGTAAGAAATGATCTGGCCGCTCGCAGCCTCCCATACGCAGCACGCGTACACCCCCGCTTTCCAGTTCACGAAAGCACACACCGACCCACCTGCGCGGCTGTATATACGTACACGCATACGTATATACCGTATCTAGATAAGGGAAAAAATACTGTGGCAAGCAACTATGCAAACAAGCAGAGCAGGTGTGGTGGTGTTTGTACCTCGGGAGGTCGCACCCGTTGGGCTGCCACCGCCACTTCTGGTAGTCGTCGTCGCGGCGGCCGTTGCGCATGCAGGTGACCTGCTCCGTGAGGAACTCGCACTCGGACTCCTTGTACAGTGGCGCGTTCGCCTCGTCGTACACCCACCTCCCCCTGTACACATCGCAACTCCTCTCTCCGCCGCGACCCCCTTCCGCCACCACCTCCTTCACGACCCCCGTCTCCGGCGAGCTCTCGGCCGCTGCCCCAGGGTTCCCCACCTCCTCCGCCTGCTCCTGCCGCTGGTGCGGGGGCGGGTTGCTTCGATCCGTCGCCTCCTCCGCTGATTCGACCCCCTGCGCCGGCGGCGCCCGCGCGCCGGCCTCCGGCGCGGCCTCCTGCACGGTTGTTCCGGATTAGACTGAGATAGCGAACGAGAAGGCAGCGGCATAGCGTCGCTGCTCAGTTAGCGCATGCTTACCCTGGTGGCGGAGAGCTTGGTGTAGGCGCTGTGATGGCGGAGCGAGGCAGCGATGTGGGCGCTGTCGTAGAGGACGGAGACCCCCAGCAGCGCGGCGAGAGCGAACACCGCCGCGATCTGCGCCCGCCTGCTCGGCGTGCCGACCACCACCCCCGCGCCCTTCCGCCGCGGGATCCGCATCGCCGCCGCCGCGAGCCGCGGCTGAAGCCACCAACCTCCGGCTAATCGAGCGTGCGGCGCGCCTGATTAGCTAGGCGCTCGACTAGCTAGCTCGCCCGAATCGAACCAGCCGAGGAAGGAAGCAAGGGAGCAAACAATTGGGGGGATCTGGTGGCTTGGTGCGAACTTGTCTGCTTGTCTTTTATTCCCCTCACTAGGGTGTGGGGCGCGATGGTGAGACGAGAGCGGAAGCGCCGCGGAGAGAGAGACGCGGCCGGGCACGCAGCACGTTCCTCTTTTACGAGGAGAGGGGAGCAGCGGAAAACAAGACAATAGGTGGGTGGGCCCACCTTAGAGTGTGCCCCACCCACTCCGAGGCACGCGGCTGATTCTTGGAGCTTGGAGTTTGTGTTTAGTTAAGGCCAGTGCAGCGTTCAAGTAGGGGTCTGTTTGATTTAGCTTTTGGTAACTGTAATTACTCTTAAAATCTGTAGTTTCCTTAAATAGTTTAGATTTTTATCTAGATTCTAAGTAGCTAGAAGCTATAGAATCCAAAAAATAAACTAGTAGCTAGAAGCTGGGGCTATCCAGCTTCTCCAAATTCTCATTAGTTAGATACTCACTAGCTACTTCTCAGAATTTACAGCTGAAACAAACAGGCTCTAAGGTGGGTTCAAGTAGTCAGCTTCAGAAGCTAACATTGGTTTTTTTACTATTCATTTTTCTATTTATTTTTTTATTTTTGGTTTTTTGTTTTTTTGTATTATTCGTGATGAGCTAGCGTATTTTTTCTATTTTTAAATTTTTTAAATTTAATTATGCTAAATAAGTCAACTCAGCTACAATAAAAAAATAAGCCAGCTACAGTAAAAAAACCATAAGCTATCGCCATTCTGAACGCTCCCCGGCTTTTTGATTCAGATATACCAAGCAAGTAAAACGACACTCATATTAAAAAGATATTTTATTTAAAATATGTTCTACAGTGACTGTTATAAATAACTTATAGAAACTACATTAAAAAATTACTCCGTTCAAAAGTCGGTTTCTAAAAAGTAAAACAAGAAATTGTTTAAAATAGGACCAAAAAGTGAAGGGATAAGTCAAATCTTTGAGTCTATTCAAGCCAGAAAGCAATATGAACATTCGACTTCTCCACCCCTCTCACTCTAAGAATAAAGCAAAGGATTACAGATGTATCGCATATCTCACTCCTTTTACTCTATCCTATACACATATATCTTTCTCATTTCTCTCACCACTCATATCCTCCTTAAATTTACTTATTTCAAATTTACTTATTTCAACTGTTACTATTCCGAACCCCCATTCATCAAATATCGTCCCAGTCTATCTAACGGTCAAAACTCAAGTTGAGTTGCTTTAGCGGAACATGTATGATGATGCGCCCAGCTTACACACAACTGCAACAGTCGTTCCACAGCAACAATCCATCGGTGCTATGTATGTGCACTGCAGCCTCCAACAAGCTCCTATTTCGGGTTTCTAACTTCTTAATTTTATCTTTTTAGTTTTTAGTTTTTTCTCTCTTTATTCTTTTATATTATCTGTGGTGATATAATTTTTTTATTTTTTAAATTTAATTACGCTTTAAAAAGCTAACAATATCTACAGTGTATTTTCAACTGTTACAATGCAAAAAAAAATCAAAAGTTTGGACTTATAAGTCTAAATAAGTACCATCTAAAAAATAAGGGTACGGTGCACTGTAACTCCCTAAATTCATGCCATTATCTAGTCTAGTATCATGAACTTGTATGTATTCTTAAACTTGTGTATGTTTGTATCATAGGTCACATTTAGGGGTAGGAAAAAATGCTCAAAACTAACGAACCGGCTTCGCTTAGGCTCAGGTTCATGGCATAAACTAACCGAACCGAACCCATGTTTTAGCTTGGTCACTTAATGAGCTAAGCCTGAGCCAACTTGCGAGCTGCTCAATAGCTTGTTAGGCTTGGCTGAATCAAGGCCCAGCCCAACCAAGGTCAGCACTAGGCACTAACGGCCCAGCAAGCCTAATAATGCTAACCCTAACCCCCAAATCCCCAATGCACATAGGCATAGCCGCCGCCCCACACACTCCCCGCACCACACACTCCACGGTCGCGAGCGCAGCCATCCACCTCCGCCTCCGCCTCACACTCCACGGTGTGGGCGCCCTCCCCGCCCGAATGTCTGACTCCCTCTTGTTGTCCGTCGCCATCTCCCCTCCCCATCCATCACTGCCTCCTCCTCCCGTCATAGTCTACCTCCCCTATCCCTCGGTGTCTGCCTTCACCTCTCCTCCCTATCTGCCTACTCCTCCCCTTACCGTCCACCTCTGCCTACCCTCCCCTTCCCATCCATTCGTGTCTCTGTTTTGCTCATCCTCGCATGGAGTGGCAAGCGTAGCCAAATATGGAATCCAAGAACCGTCGAGCAAAGAGGTCCTTCAGCTCCGCCTTCACCTCCGACTCTGGCTTCTCCTCGACCCCAGCGGTGAACCACGCATCCGGTGAAAGAACCCAAACATAATTAACTCTAAACAGTGTAATTAGTAATAATTAAAAAGGTAATTAAAATTATTACGACTCAATAATTACATGAATGAATTACAACTTTTGGCCTTGGCCTCGAAAAATAAAATAAAGATAATGATTGCAATTCCTTTTCAATTACAAGAATTATGCATGTATGAAAAACTAATTTCTAAATAAAAGTACATTAAGAAAAAGGCTGCATATTTGGTTGCAATGCATCTCTTGCCCTGTCTCCGCGTGTCGCCAACGTTAGCATTTCCCAAGCCGCCCACCACCCCTCCTTTTCTTTTGCAATCGGAGAGCAAACCAAATAACAATCCAAGAGAGAATAAAAAGGGAAAGGGAAGTAGAGCTGCCGTCAATACCCTCAGCCTCATAGAGCCAAATAGAGTGGCATTCATCGATGTTCCCAGATCGTCCTGGGCCGGTCAAGTCCTCTCACCATAGGTGGGCCTCCTCATTCGGCATTTCCATGCCCATATTTTCCAACTTACCTTAGCTCCCAAAGGATTCCAAAACAGTAAGCAACCTACACTTAGGATCTTCAGTTCGCCAAAGCCACAGGACTGCAAGACTCAAGAGGGGATAAGCTCAGGCATTCCCTAGCTATGCACAGCCAAGCCAGAGAGAGAGGGAGGCCGAAACCTCTCATATATAAGCCCTCAATTCCAGCCCCACTGGTATTTCCTACCGAATTGCCAAACCACCGAAGACACAAACCAGCCAAGAGCTCACAAAGCCAACAGAAAGCGCCCAAGCCTCTCTCACAGTAAGAACAACCAAGAACATCCGAGCACCCGAGCCAAACCAAAACCAAATCCACCCATCATCGATCATGGCCGAAGCCAGAGAGCTACCATCCCACCCGAAGCTAGCAGCCCACTAGTGAGAGGAGAGGAGTGTCGGAAAAGGGAAGGCGAAAAGTAGAGAAAGAAGAAGGAAAACGTGGACCACAGAACAAGAATGCCGATTGAGCTAGGCAGCCGAGAAGGAGGGAGAGACCACCTAGCCCAACCGATGGCTACCACAACGACCAGCGGCTCATCCTAACACCATGAGCGCCCTCGAAATTTGGGGAACCACTCCCTGGTGTGAGAACCTCATAGAACGAGTCCAAATAGCACGATCACTAGGATCCCCCAAAACCAGATGTGGTAAAAAGTTGTACAAACATAACAAGAACAATAACTAAAAGCAAAATGTGTAAGCTCATATAGGAGTAGAGGAGGAGGTAGAATGGGAGAGAAGATGAAGCTGAGCCTCTCAGCCTCAACCACTGGCCAAGAACCAAGCCCACCGTAAGATTCACCCCAGTCGGCAGCATCCTCCTTGAGGGTAGAGAGGAGGTTAAGGGAGCCGGCGAGTAGAAGCCATGAGTAGCCAGAGGTAGAGGAAGCCGAGTAACTGAAGGTAGACGGAACCAAGTAATAGCCGGAGGGCCTGTCGAGTTCATCAGACCGATTGAACCCACTAAGTACCCATAGATCCGCAAGTAGATGCTTAATCTGGTGAGTAGCTGCCGAATTCGGCAGGTAGCCACCAGATCCGGTGAAGGAAACGGCGGTAGCCGTAGATCCGACAAGAAGCGACTCGGGGAGAGGTAGATCGACCCGGATGTGAGCCTGAAGAGGTAGGTGCACCGAGTAGTCAGGCGAGGTAGAGTGTCGGACATCGAGGGAGAAGCAAGCAAGGAAGCGAGCATCGGTGCCGAGAAGGGGGGAGTGAGTGAGGGAAAGAAAGCAGTGGAGAGAGCCAAGAGCATCAGCCGAGTGTGTACTTAGCCAGGGAAGCGAGACGTTTTGTCTCGGCTGAGCTAGGCCAAGCGTTTTGAGATTGAAGGGAGCGGCATTTTGTGTCACCCGATGAGGCCGAGAGTTGGACTAGTAGGCCGAGAGCTAAATGGGTTGGGCTGTATTTTTGAGTCAGTATCGCTAAGGGATTGGTAGCAAGAGGGAAGAAGCCCAGTAAAACTCTAACACCATAGATAGGATAGAAATCCACCAAAATGGGGTAAGGGAATTTTTATAATCTACTAGTATCCTAAATAAATATTTTCCTATAATATAGCATCTTCGTGTAATGCAGAAGTCGAACCAAGTCAGGCTAAGGTAGTAGATCATGCTGCAGTTGATCCTAGCACTTACTACTACTCAGGCAAGCTATTTCTTGATCACAAATATGGTTATATTAAATGTTAAAATTATGTTCTGTATCATTATGTTGTAATTGCATCAGAAATGTATTTGAAAAAAATTAAATTGATCAAGAAGATGAGTAAGAGAAGAGAAAAGAAAAGAGGAGAAAAAGAGAAAAAAGAAGAGAGAAAAAGAAAGAAGAGAAGAGAAGTATGACATAGAGCTAGTAGTCCAGCTAAAAGGAGCAGTCGGGCTACAAGAGTATGTAAATAGGTGTGTAAAGGGGACCTTGAAAAGGCAAAGAGAGGGCAGGCATGACCCCCTTTACATATGAATAAGACATAAGTACCCACAAACCTCACTCGGACTGAGGACCGTAATTAAAGTGCTAGCTGTTTTTCTTTCTCGGACGGGCAGAAAAAATTATCCTGTTACGTTATTCATCTCTCCACACTGGGTAAATACTTATGTGTGAGTAGAGATTGGATGAAGCTCAGGACCAGTAACATCAGTTTGGATATGAGTAAGTCCCAAGGTGCTATATGCGCAGATGGAGTGTCGGGCCGGGAGCCGGTACCGACCAAACACTATTGGAAACCGATGGAGCCCAGGTGAGCGACCCGATACACCGGTGAAAGATATATGGGCTGGAGATTGAGCAACGTAACTTGGGAAACGTTATGTATTTTGAATTTGACCCCACACCAAAGGAAGTGTGGAAATCCTAGTTATGATGGTTCAAAGTAGCTATGGGTACAATGGCATAAGCTTACGTAGTGCTTAATAAAATCATGAATTCATACCAATCTCTTGGATTGGGGACTACGGTGATCACTAGGGATCTTTCTTCATCCGAGTGAAAAGTAGAATCTTCATAAACTAATAAAATTTGCCACTTAATTTGATAAAGCTATTTTCTAGAAACAGATAACTAGAAATTGGAGTAAGAAAGAAGAGAGACATACAATGCATTTTGCTATTATTATGCTTGTTAAATACATTAGTGCTTACCCTAGCTATTATGATGCTTTGTTAGACCCTATTCCGACCGGGGAGTACTCCGAGTCAGATGAAGGAACATCGGGCACCGTCGAGTTCATTGGAGAGGAGGGGTGACAGTTATGAGGAGCCGGGGGAGGTAGCCCATATACTATGGCTAGGACGAGTAGATGTCCCGCTGGGTCGAGCAGGAGAGCTGTAGGGTATCAGCTTGTATATTTTGTTATCTATATATTTGTACTAAAGACCATAACCCTTGTGGCAAGCGCTGTACTAGTACATTTTTCTACATTATTGTTCTGTTGCACGACTTGATAAAGGATTATTATTTGTTGAAATAGTGTTTCACTGATTAGATGAATAATAATCTGTTGCTTAAGTGTGATAATCCTCGGGATAATTACACGAGCGTGACATCCGATCACTGCGTCGTCAATGCCAAACCTGCTTTGATCCTGGCAGCCTCGGTAAATCTCTTTTAGTCCTCTAGTTCAATTACAATTTGATGATTTAGATTCTCCATTATCTATATAGATGAATTGAATCATCTTTTAGCAAACACTCAACTAGGGCACTAGTAGGATCATACGGTATTTACCTTAGTTAAAGTTCAAGGTACACTCAACTATGTTCATATAACCTTCATTAAATTCATTACACTTAACTATGCAGCAACTTAGGAATGGCACCCAACTAAATTCCCAGTTATATAATAGCTCATAGATCAGAGCAAACATAAGTCAATCCTGAACTTCTAATCTTTCAGGTTCATTTGTCATGTTCTAACTCGCGGAATCAGGCTTTCTATAGACTCGAAAGTGGGTCTTTTTAGTCTGGTCACCAATTTGATCTATATTCAATCAATTCTGAACTTGTAACTCGTGATAGAGCTGATTTGTCACCCTGTAGCTCACAAATACCTACCAGTTTACATTCAGATATGTTTTTATCTGCTCGTTAGTTTAAGAGGCAATTTTCTTGTTACTGCTCACAATTGTAGTGGGTTCCAAATATGCATAGGAATGAATATCTAAATTGTCCGTTACTACTCACAATCTTCCTGTTACTGATCACAATTGCAGTGGGTTCCTGTTCCTGCTCACAATTGTAGTGGGCCCATTGCTAGACCTGCAAGAGGGAAAAAGTACTTTCTAATAAGATCAGAAATCCAAGGTGATACAGTCATACAGTTGACACATTAATTAGG
Source organism: Melocanna baccifera (assembly GCA_036346265.1). Taxonomy (NCBI): domain Eukaryota; kingdom Viridiplantae; phylum Streptophyta; class Magnoliopsida; order Poales; family Poaceae; genus Melocanna; species Melocanna baccifera. The sequence goes on from CM070690.1 coordinate 12,078,169, forward strand.
AAAATACCTTGGCCAAGCCCAAGATTTTCAATACAACTGGCAGCCATTGCATATGGTATACTGTATGTGATATGCAATAATAAAAATAATCAATGCCAAACACATAACATAGAAGAGAAATGGAAGAAATTTATAATGGTGAAAAAACAATTCTATTACTCATTGCTAGAGATGTATATGTAACACCCTAGGGTCCAAACTGGCTTAGGCCTAGCCCCATTATGGATAAGTCACACATACGTAACAATCTGCTTATACTTTCGTCCTCTCTTCGCGTAAAACAGTTAACCGAAGATTGTTACCAATGGTGCCATGGGTTTATATGTTAGTACTTCTCATGTTAAGCTAGTAATGTGGGGACTAATCCCTATCCTCATGTGCACACACACATGAACCATTATGGGCCGAGGTGCTACATACATCCCCTTAAAGAACCCGACATTCTCGTCGGTCCAACATACCCACACTGGGGCATATAACTAGGATATCCCACACGCGTCGTTATCCAATGCTGGCACATATACCATTATCCAACACAGTCCAACATGAACCATTATCCAATGCTGGTACATATACCATGCCATGTGTCCACTCCGGACCCACATGCGTCATGTGTCATATGCCCATGCCCTTGACCCGTACGCGCTCGTGTAACTGCGAGGGTCGACTCTAATACCATTTGTAACGTCCTAGGATCCAAACCGGTTTAGATCTAACCTCATTATGGATAAGCCACGCACATGTAACAATCTGCTTATGCTTTCGTCCTCGCTTCGCTCAAAACGGTTAACCGGAGGTTATTACCAATGGTGTCTATGGGTTTATATGTAGGTGCTTCTCATGTTAAGCTAGCAATATGGGGTAAATCTACATTCTCATGTGCACACACACATAAGTCATCATGGGCTGAGATGTTACATACACCCCACCTTAAAGAACCCGACGTCCTCGTCGGTCTAACATACTCATACTAGGACAAATGACCAAGATCTCCCCCTCTTAGCACATATTTGTGCGTTTAGTGCCGGTACACATACCATGCCGTGTGTCCACTCCGGGCCCATACGCGCAATGCGTCATATGCCCATGCCCCTGACCCATACGCGCCCGTGTAACCGCGAGAGTCAGCTCTGATACCATTTGTAACACTTTAGAGTCTAAATTGGCTTAGGCCTAACCCCATTATGAATAAGCCATACATACGTAACAACCTGCTTACGCTTTCGTCCTCGCTTCGCGTAAAACGGTTAACCAGATATTGTTACCAATGGTGCCTATGAGTTTATATGTTAGTACTTCTCATATTAAGATAGCAATGTAGGACTAATCACCATCCTTATGTGCACACACACATAGACCATTATAGGTCGAGGTATTACAGTATAACAACACTATTAAAGATGTATATTAGGGCATATTTGGTACAACTCATGCTCCCAACTTCTCAATAGATTCTTAGGGAGCTGTACCAAACACCCCGATTATCAAAATGATGAGATTCTGCTTCTCGTGAGAAGCACTCTCCAAAATGAACTAGAGAGGAGAAGCAACCTTTTGGTGGATTCTCGTGGGGAGCTATAGCCCCTAAAACCAACTTACCCATTTAAGTTCCTAATATTTACCCGCAAAATACCACTGATATAAAAACCTAATCCCCCGTCCACCCGAAAGCCTCGCCCTCCCCACCCGAGCGCCCCTCGCCCCCTCGTCCGAGCGCTCGTCCTCCCACCGAGCGCCCGCACCCCGCATCGCGCGCCGCCTCCCTCCCCCGCGCCGCCTCCCCTTCCCCTCCTCCTCCCGCGCCGCCTCCCCTTTCCCCTCCTCGCGCCACCGCATCCCCTTCCCTCCCCTCCCGTGCCGCCGCCTCCCCTTCCCTCCTCCCGCGCGCCGCATCCCCTCTCCCCTCCCCTCCGCGCCGCCTCCCCTCTCCCTCCCCTCTCGTGCCGCCGCCTCCCCTTCCCCTCCCCTCCCACGCGCGCCTCCCCCTTCCTCTCCCCCTCTCACGCTGCCGCCTCCCCTTCCCCTTCCTCCTCGGCCGCCCCCGACGCCGCCCCAGCCCCGCCCGCCCGCCTCCCCGGCCCCACCCTTGTCTGGTGAATTTTTGTTGTGATGCTGCATGCCAATTGAATGATGCAATTTCTAGCCAATTTTTGTTGTGATACCACTATCTTGAAGAAAGTAGTGAACAGAAAATAGCTTGATGCATGCTATTTTGCAATCTGATAACAGAAAATGTTCATCTCGGCTCTATATGTTACAATCTGACATCTTGATGCATGCTACAATCCATACCTATGGCATCTGACATCTTGATGCATAAAATAGCTTATGTTGTTTCAAACCTTCATACATCTTGATGCATAAAATAACTTATGGCATCTGGCATCGATGTTATTGCATTTGTAACATAAGTGCATAAAGCAAACTTTCGTTGTGTCCTTTAAGCTTCTGCATTATGATGATATTTTTCTTTCACAGATTTCAGCTCCAAAGCCTCACTGCATCACCCGAGTAGCTCAAAGAAGAATCGGTTTGTTAGTTGCCCTACGACTATGAGCATGATAAGGAAGATCTCAGGAATTGTGATGTAACAAATGGATGACGATCTGCTTAAGGTTCATCACATGATTTAGAGTTAAGCATTGCTGTCTTTGAACAGTATGTTTATGTACTGTGCTATGATGGGGGTGGTGGTGGTTCTTGCAGATCTACATCCTATAAGTTTGGCGATTCGAAAAGATATTCTACTGTTGACGAGCTTGTGTTTCTCCCTAAAATTCAGCGTTACGCATTTGCAGCAAATCTTGTCATTTGTAACCTTGAGAGCAACATTTGGTTATGATCTATGTATAAGATGCAATGCCACTTTGTTGATTGAGCTTCTTATATGATATGTTTTTCTTTGTACGAAATGGCATTTTGTTGTGAAAAATGAACATGGTGCATCCTCTGGGTAGTCATAGGGTGAATAAAGTTGTATCCTGAGTTTTACTCTCATTTTGTATAATTTCGTTACATTATGTTGGCAGGAAAAATAATGCTCAAGTAAAATTTGTATCGTGAGTGTTACTCTTATTTCTATTCTTGAAAACGGAAACTGCTAAGACAAATTATTTGAAGTACAACAAAACTAGGGGTAATATGGTCTATTTCCCTTAAATCTCCTCTTTTATGAATCTGGAGTCAACTCACTAGCCAAACGCTTTTCAGAGGTAGCTCCAGATTCTCAGAGAAGTGGATTCTTATAGAATCTGGAGCAGAAGCAGAAAAATAAGAATCTGAAGCTCTACCAAACAGGCCCTTAGAAGCAGGGGCAGAGCCAAGAATTGGATATAGGAGGGGCAACATGGACAACAAGTAGAGTAGAACCAATAAACCATGCCGGATTTATCGATCCAATAGTCACATATCACTATATCAAAGTAATATGTTTCGCAAATTACAATGCAAAGAAAATTACCTCTGGCTGCAAACAACATGTATATGCCGATAAATGTGCTTTCAAAGAGTACTCCTATCGAGCTGATGCTGCAGACTGTCAAGTTTTCCCACCCAAAGCTAACCACTGGAAAGCTATACCAAGTGTATGTTAGGCAACTGAACAAAGTTAAGATATACGGCATGCATGAGAATTCTTCTACACTGCCCTTCATTATCACTTTTTTAAATGTCAATCTGCCAAAGAAAGTCACAAAAATAGTGTTAAGTAATACAAGCAATACATCATATCCTTTATGTCTGATCACCATAGCTTATGATGTAATCATGTACATTGGTGCTGTATAGAGCATACAAATTACACTTCCTGCAAGAAAGGAACATCATTAGACTGCTTGGCTGTTTGCTTTGACAGCGCTGCATTATCTCACCCTCTGAAAAAAAAATGACAGTCTTACTGCTGAACTGGAATGCAGGAACCAGCTGCAGACCCGGCAAATCATGGTGCCACAATCTTAACATACGTTGACCCCTAAAAAACATCTTAACATACGCTGCAGTCGAAATGGAAACATTGTAGAATTCAAGCAAGGACAGCAATTTTAACATACATTGCAGTTGAAATGGAAACTCTGTGCCATGCCATCTCAACTCGAGTTATGAACAGTTGTAAGAGTACTGGAACCAGATGGCCCAGACTATATTGCAAATGTTTCCTATAAATTACCAGTAATGTCTGTGCTCTGTAGACTGTAGTGAGTGTATGTGCTTTCAAATGCGAGGAATTGCCCAAAGATGATAAGCTGTGAGCATTTATTCAAGGCAGTAAGCCTGAAAGGCACGGACAATTGAAAGCTAGCTACACTTGCTACTTGCCAGGTTGTATATTTACTGAACAGGCTCCCCCTGGCGTTAGTAGAAGGTTGGGGTGCCAGGCCCCCTGGCCCCCCTCTCTCCGCCACTGATTAGAAGTTAGAGTCTATACTCTCAGGAGTATAGAATCATTTTCACACACATATATACACACACACATTTTACTCCTGAGTATAATTACTTCTACCTTTAATACACCTCCTAAACAAACTTAAAATACTACATTTTCACTTTAGGTATACTTGTATATTAACTATAATATACTTCAATATAAACCACATGAAAAAATTACAAGGAAGTACATAGTTTTAGTGTATTTTGTAAATACCTTCATATACATATACAGAAAAGAATATGTCTAAAAAAATATACGTATCATTCCTGAAAAATTATATATACCATCTAGATGATTTAAATACTCGTATACTACATATATATACCTTTTGTTATGCGAAATACTTTTTACGTTGTGAGATATGATATAGAGAATAATTACATTGAAAATAGAAAAGAGGATATATATGTGTGTGTATATATATATATATATTCTGAATGTATTAACTCCCTTAATTCCAGCGCGTAAGGTAGGGTGGTTGAACAGATAGCATGAATGAAACAGGGGGCGTATTCTCGTATCATCACGTGGCTGTGTGCGTGTCTCGCTATCGATAATTATTTGGATTAAAGGCCATGCATAGAATGAGGACGAGAGGATCCTTTCACTTTTCCCTTTCCCTTTCGCTTGTTGGGGTTAACTTGGCATGCACGGCTCCAGAGACCTGAAGAAAGTGGCCTAGGGTGATGAGCGCTTAGCCGTCCACCATTAACCCACCGGTCGCTCTCTGTACAAGTGACATGTGGGCCCTACCGGCGTGCGGATGGTTGTGTGTCTAACAAAACGAGCCGACAACGGCCGACGAAGATATCAACACAGAAAGTCACATGGTATTAAACTTCAGAAACTATTTAAAGAATTTGCTTTAAAAATTTATCCTATTTATTTCGACTTTCGAAGAAACTACGAGCCCAAAAAACTGGACCAGGGAGTGGAGCCCTCCAACCATTGCAGCACTAGACACCAACGAATAACCATGTTTAGCTATGGGGATGTTCTTTTTGATTTTAGCTTATGGTTTTTAGTCTATTTGGGAAAGAGTAAGGAGTAATATAAACTCATATGCGATTTTAACCAATATAAATGAAGCTATTGCAGTGTGTACTGTAATTAATTTGTAGATCCCGCCTTAACTACTACTATTATTTCATTACATTTTATGCACATGGATGGAAGATGAGAATTCTCAAAAACAGAGGAAAAGACATGGATGATGGGTGTAGCAGGTGCCTTGTACTACCAACCGCTCTGACTTCACATGATCAAATTCCAAAGATATCAAAATTCAAAGGCCAAGTACGTACCAGTCCAACAAATTTCCTTGGATATATAATTAAACAACCAACAAACTAAAGTAAGGGAAAAGGATTAGCGAACGACCTTCCCGTTGGTAACGTGTCCAATTGTTTATTATTATTCATCCGTTGTTGGGGTCGGTTTCAACCAGACCGGGAGAGTGATGCTTCTGAAGCTGCATTACTGTCACATTATGAGATTAAGCGTATTGTGTAGAAATTAGGGTCTGTTCTTTTCAGCTGCGGTTGATGGTTTTTGACTGTAGCTGATAGATTTTTGGCTATTTGTGATAGAGATTGCAGAAAGAGAGATACCCGCTTGCGATTTTTCATGGTACAGATATTAGTTTTTTAACATGTACTACAATTAACTTGTAGACCCCATCTTAAAAAAATACTTTGTTTAAAAGTTAGTTACTGTAGCAAAAACCAAAAGTAACTTTTAGAAACCGCAAAGAACAGATCGTAAATAGTTCTACGGCTTAGTTGTCTATGTCCATGCCAATAGGCAAGTGTAGTAGCATATTCAGTTGTTCACCTGCTACTATAATCCCGTGGGTTGTCCTTATCGAAAAAGTAATAATTAACGGAAGTCGGCAACATCTTTTTCTAAAATCGAACAGTATTTTTTTAACTCTAGAGTACTATTTCAGCATGTTGCATTATAATTAAGACAACACAAGCAATTTTCATTTGGTGAGACGATAGTCATATAGAAACATAGGCTCGTCTAGAGTAGTGTAAATGAGCAACTCGGTCGACCTTACTTCAGATATACTCCTCCCCGAGTGGCACATTTTTCAGCGAAATGCGTTAGATTGTTAGTTGGTGCTGCTTTTGTATGTTTGCCCGGACGGTCCTTCAGTTATGCACTTTGACTGACTGAGCACCAACTGCTAACAAACTTCGTGTCAATATCGCTTGTCTGACTTGCTTCCAACATATATTATGATGCCTCCAGGACAAAACGTTATAGATGCGGTAACGTGGCTGATATCTAAAGAGCGGTTCTAACAGGACTGATTTTGTTTTTGTAATTTATACTATAAGATAATGAGATGTTTTTTTTTTACCATCAGGTCAAACATGATTTACCACCGCTCTCCGCTCAGCGATTCATCGCTAGCGGTGGCGATGACGATTTATTTACTGTAGCAGGTACTGTAGCTACAGTACCTACTACAGTAAATAAATATCGTTTTTTTGTTTGGTTTTTTTTCTCATATTTCTTTGCATCGTCCGTTCTAGATTAGTATGTCATTTTTATTTTTAAATTTTTTAAATTTTAATTATACTCAATAAACCAACTCAACTACAATATTTTTTCAGTCAACTACAGTATTTTTTCAGCAAAAATCAAAAGTCATCACTATTCCAATCACCCCCACCCTCCTTCCTCGCTTCTCTTGTTGATCCGTATGTCCAGCACGACCAGACCCAATGTCTAGCAGCGCCACACTCTCCTCTCTCTTTACTGAAGAAACTCAAAAGCTCGAGGGTATTTTGGTTATTGTTGAAAGAAACCTACTACCAAACGACGGTCAATTGCTATTGGCATAAGTGGTAAAAGGGAAGAAAACATCCTAGCAGACTAGTGGCAAAAGAGAAATGTGGAAACAGTTAGATCGATCAAGTTGAGCTTAAATTTGGTTACATATAATGTACATTAGTTTTTCGAATGAGCTGTAGTGTAGCATATCAGGTACGTCTTGCAAGTAGGAGGTAATTACAAAAAAAAAAATTCCAGTGGTCATTTTTGTAGGCACCATAATTTTGTTTTCCATGCATAATGGGGACCAAAGGTCTTACCGGGCTCCAATATATATATCTGAAGTATGAACATTAAGAATAACTTTCTGAAATATTATAGGTTTATTACATATTTAACCAACAATTCCATATAACTACATATTTAAGGGGCAAACGTTTTATAGAACTACAAGTTTTGAGATTTTAGATAAATATTACAATTACATAACGGCACCTGGCAGTGAAATGCAAGCTACCATCTAGCGCGGCGGCTAACAAGGCAAGGAAACGGATATGCAAGGCTCCTTTGTGACACTAATACATGGGTCCAAGCATCCGGAGCCGTGAGCATTTCATGGTAACTCTTACACCTGCAGTTTTGCTATACATTTTCACAAAAAAAAAATCTGTAGTTATGAGAAATTATTGTTTAAATATGTAGTTTTGTGATAGATTTGACAATAAATATATTATTTTGCGGAATTTATTATTTAATAATATCCATCAGGATTACAAATGCGTCATTAATTTTCCTCGCAAAGAAAACAAATATGATCATTTAATGGGGGTCACTCTCAGTGGGTTGACAATTGCTTGCACTGGGAAGTAACCGCCAACTTATAAATGATCGATTCATCATTCATGCATGCTAGTACCCTCGTCTAGATCACTATTTGCATTAATTAGCTATTTTAATATTACGACATACACCTACAGAAATTAAATAGAATCTGGATCAAAATAAAATCCTATACGTCAGGGGTATATATATATGTATGTATGTGTATATATATATATATATATATATATATATATATATATATATATATATATATATATATATATATATATATATATAGTAAGGTGTCTGTATGCTGCAAATGAAAAATTAAATAATAGTGATGCATACTATCAAATAGATAAATAAGATGCAATGTAATGCTATGCTATTGTTCCCATAAATAGTAGGAGTAGGTACCAGATTACCTTAAAAGAATTCATCTGTGTATTAACTGTAGCTTTAGCAAATTTTGCAGCCTTTTGCCTTAATTTTATAGGTGTCAGAGTATTCAATGCTTCCTTATCCATTGACTTCAGAACTGCAGCAAATAGTCAATAGTTACTTGGTTAGTCTAACAGTGCAGACAGGTTTGCAAGCAAACCCACCCATCAAATGTATGATCATACCTAGATTGAAATTATAAAGATGGGAGTATTTCCATAGGTCATATTAAGGATGAACTTGCCTTTTAATTCTATTGAAAGGCCATAGCAATCCCACTCAGGAATAAAAGACACTTTGTGATTCTGAAGAAGCTGCGCTCAGAAGAGAGAATCAAGACACTGAATGAATGGCAAAGCATGGTGACATTTTGATCCATGTTTCCAATCATCAAAATATATATCAGTATTTAGGTTGCCCGCCAGAAAATAGAAAATGTGACCAAATCAATATGTACATCATTGGTTATCTTCAGTCAATAAAAACACATCAATTGTTTGCAAAGAAACATTGACCTACAGTCAGATGAAATTCAAGGATAGCTGATACCTTGTAGCGGTTTATAATATCTTTCAGGATTTTATTCAGTGTGTGGCCCATATGAAGATCACCATTAGCATAAGGTGGACCATCATGAAGGATAAATGTAGCCTAATCAAACAACCAAGAAACTAACTAATCAGATAAATCATTTATTTTCCATCCTTAGCTTTACTTGAACAAATCAACTCACCCCAGTGTTCCTTTCAGATACCCTCTTCAGCACCTGGTTCTCCTCCCACAACTTCTGGAGCTCTGGCTCCCACATAATAGAATTCGCTCTCAAGCCAAAAGTTGTCTTTGGGAGATCCACCGTGTGCTTGTACTTCCCATCTTCTTGTTTTGCACCTAGCAAGAATCAACAAGCTAAACATATTAACTACTTCTGTGTATCTAACACCGCAAGCAGGACCAGCTGATGATGGAGTCGGAGCGGGTGATGGCGGCCTCCATGCCGATGGCAACGCCCCGGCCGTCGTAGAGGTGGCAGAACCCGCGGATGAGCTTGGCCTTGTAGAGCGAATCGGCGGCGATCTCCATGCGGCACATCACGGACATGTCGCGGAAGTGAGGAGCTCGGCGGACGTGGTGGTGACGTCGCGGGAGGGCGGGTCGACAATGTGGGAGGTGAAGGGCACGGAGGTCTCTATGGTGAGCGCGACCGTGGAGTCCGAGATCGGGCGCGCCGCAATGAGCGGTGCGGGGTGGGAGGGAGGGGAGGCGGTGGCGGAGCGGGGTGGGGAGGAGGAGGTGGGTGGGGAGGAGGAGGCAGTGCGGCGACGCGGGGTAGGGAGGAGGATGGGGAGGAGGCGGCGATGCGGGGTGGGGAGGAGGAGGAGGCGGCGGCGGCGTGGGGTGAAGAGGAGGGGAGGCGACGGCGGAGCGGGGTGGGGAGGAGGAGGAGGCGGCTGCGGCGCGGGGTGGGAGGGAGGGGAGGAGGCGGCGGAGCGGGGTGGGGAGGAGGCGGTGCGGCGGTGCGGAGTGGGGAGGAGGAGGAGGCGGCGGAGCGGAGTGGGAGGGAGGGGAGGAGGCGGCACGCGGGGAAGAGAAGTAGGGGAGGAGGAGGAGGTGGCGGCGGATGAGGGAGGGGAGGAGGCGTTGAAAGCGGAAGTGGAGGAGCGGGGAGGAGAAGTGGGGGGAGGAGGAGGCAGCGGATGAGGGAGGGGAGGAGGCGCTAAAAGCGGCAGTGGAGGGGGAGGAGCAGTTAGATCGCGAGAGAGAGAGAGAGAGAAGGGAGAGGAGAGAGGCGGTCAAGATTTTATTGTTCAGATCAAATAGTTGAGAAGAGATATGGGAGAGGACTCATCAACCACCAACTTCTTCTTTTTGGACATACTCCTTTTTATGTGCGTATATGAAGATATTTATAAAATACCTTAAAAACTATGGACTCCCTTGCAATTTTTTTATGTGGTTCACATTGAAGTATCTTATAATTAGTATACGAGTATATCCAAAGTGATAAATGAGTATTTTAAGTTCGTTTATGTGGTATATTAGAGGTGGGTGTAATTACACCCGAGTGTAGAAAGTATTATATATATATATATATATATATATATATATATATATATATATATATATATATCCTAGCAAGGGTATTATATATATTTGACTAAGTGTCTTTTATGCTTGGTTCGTGTCTTCGGTACTCCATTATATATGTGTACTTGATCAAATCGACTTAAACTCTTAAAGCACTCGTACGTACTTAAAAGAGAATTTCTCTCCAAGAAGTATATATCAATAGCCGTATGTGATATCTGACATATCAGAGATGGTTTGGTGTTACAAATTGTCTGTAATAGCTATTTGAATAGCTAAATTGTTTTCTATTTTTCGGCTACCTTCAGAAAATGCTAGTCATATCATCTAAAAACAAATAAGCAGATCACATATAGCACACGATAATCATTACATAGATCTCACAAATAAATTAAACAACTGAATAAAGTACAATTGAATGAATTTTTGATTAAGCACAATTAAGAGAATTATAATTGAATCAAATGTTTGAACATCTAATCATCATCGCTAGGAATGAACTCTCCATTTGGACAAATGATCTCCACAATCAAGAATTCGAAGAGCTTTCCTCGAACTTCGACGAGACTATCAAGATCGAATGTAGTTGAGTCGAATTCCATGCCCTGTCGCTAGGAGTGTTAAAGTCATTAGTGTGTATGTATAGGAAGCCTCTTTTATACACCCGGGTATAATTACACCTTATATCGTATCTCACAACGTATAGAGTATCTCGCGTAATAGAGAGTATGTATATGTAGTATATGAGTATTTAATATCATTTAGGTGGTATGAACAACTTTTCAGAGGTGATATGCAGATTTTTTTGATATACTTCTTTTTATATACGTATATAAAGGTATTTACAAAATACACTAAAAACTATAAACTCTCTTGCAATTTTTTTGTATGGTTCACATTGAAGTATCTTATAATTAGTATACAAGTTCATCTAAAGTGATAAATGAGTATTTCAAGTTCATCGAAGTCATTCTTACACTTTGTATCGGAATGCTTTACACACCGGACAAACATATAAGTTTGCATACTCTTTACGGTAGAGAATACAATCGTTTGGACATACATGTATTTTTTTTATTTCCATTCCCAATAGAAAAAGAACATTCTTGGCTTGGTAGCTGATTTTCGGTAACACATTTCTCTCTAGACGGATGTTCGCTAGGAGACATAACAACGCCTTTAGACTCTTGTTGCACCAACCATTACTTACCTTCAATTTCAGCAGTTCAAGAACGGATGACAACCTTATGTATTACGGTTTGCAGCCTGAGAACAAAAGTTTCTTTGACTACGGTGTATCCCAGACACGTCCAACCACAAACCATCTGTAATACATATACAGACAAGAACCGTCTGTGAATATACATTACAAATGGTTCTAAAGTAGAGTTGCTGTGATAAATACACTACATATAGTTCTACATGCATTTTCATATACATAAATGCAAATTCATATATATATATATATATATATATATGACACATTCTCATATACATAAATGCAAATTCAGTAATATCTCAAGAGTAAATATGTATTGCTTAGTTGTTTTACACCCGTCAGTAACGCCGTTACATCGTTATACCGAGACCATTTATATATATAGAAGATAGTAAATACAAATGCAGCTGATTGTATTTACATATGGCCAAACAGCGTGGCTAGTCGCTTCTTACAAAAAATAAAAAAAGTAGAAACCTAACTACTTTGAAGTTTTTCTAATGGCAGAAGTAGCATGCTATTTCTGTCTTCAAAATTTCGTAGGCGATGTGGTCTGCATCGGACGGTTTAGGATCATCAGTGAATGAAGCCCAAAATATGTCCACTTGCTGACTCGCTTGTTCAAGTGTCTCTCGAATACCTTCCGATTGAACAATTAAGTTGAATTGAGTCCATAGGCTCTCTTCTATTTCTTGATAGGGTCTCGGTAAAGTTGACTTGTTTGCCCGCTACTTCGATTAAGCACTCCAAGCGATGGCAAGCCTCTTGGAGACATGCAATGTCGTTGTGGAGGACCACGTCGATCGCGAGGTTAGCTCGCGGAAGAGGAGGACCAACTGGAAGATGCAACGGAGGATATCAAGACGCTGGAAGATGGACTTCAACTTCTTTGATAAATCCTTGGACATAGGAGAGAGGACACTGTTGGCACAGTGTCCTTCCGCAGCATCTGTCAGTATACAGCCAACGAGGTGCTCGTATAGAATGGCCAAATTGGCCATCAATGTTGACGACAAGGAAGAGTGGGGAGCTATTTATTTATACTTGAGAGACAAGGAAGACAAGGACGGCCGGCGAGGTGCTCGTACAGGATCAGCGATGTGGGGATTAATCTCTAGTGGTGGACGATCATTTTTATACAACAAGGAATAAATTCGACACGTGAGACGAAGAGACACATCGGAGAGCCGAAACAACCGAAGAGACGTGCGCATCGGAGAGACAAAGCGCCATTCATACGTAAAAATACATATCACAGACGGTTTCAACCATAAATCGTCTGTGATACATAATTATCACAGACGATTCGTATCAATAATCATCTATGAATTATCATATACAGTTCTAATTAAAAACCATCTTTGACGTCTGCAATTATCACAGATGGTTCGTATTAATAACCACCTGTGATAGTTACATATCACAGATAGTACATGGTCACGTTTGTAGCACCACTCATTTTAGTTTAAAGTTAGTTTCTACTTCTGGTTTATGTTTTTTTCACTATTCAGTAATTTCGTCTTTTTCGTGTTTTTTTAGATTTTTGGGCTTTTTTGTCTTTTCTTTTTTTCCCGTATTCCTTTGCGTTATCCGTAATGGGTTAACATGTTTTTTCTTTTAATTTTTTTTAAATTTTAATTAGGTCAAATAAGCCAACTCAACTATAGTAAAAAATAAGTCAGCTACAGTAAAAAAGCCATAAGCTAATGCTATTTCGAATGCCTCCTAAATCGTCTATGATAATTATAGCACAAATATTTTTTTATGAATTATCTGTATTGAGATATTTAGTATAATTTGTTTTATAGTAGTGAAGAGAGTTAATCAAGAATATACTCCGTCTCTGTGAAGTTTTTAATCCCGTTGAACATTGACGGCACAATAGCCGTCCGCATATGCATGTTTTTTTTCTTAATTTTAAATTATAGAATTGGGTCGGTCTGTGCCTCATCATTCGGATTTTTGGTGGGCGCGTATACACGTTCTGGTTTAATTATTAAGTCTGACATTGGTTTGTTTCTCTTGGGGTAGTTAGCTAGCTAGCAGTATTATATTATTGTTGGTTTGGGTCTTCAATATTCGGACACGTTGTGAATAAAAATGGAAAACTGTCGTGCATGCATGAGCTAGTACCCTCGTACGCGCGTTTGGCAATGGATAAAACTCGTTGCAGCAGGCAGGGACGGATCTACATTAATTTAAGAGTATTCAGCTGAATATCTAAATTTTTTGACAAAAAAACCAATATATACATAATATAATACATATATATACTTAGTTGGGCTGAAATTGCTATTTTAAGGCTATTTTAGCTCATCCCCTCACTCATGGGCCCATTCCCCATCGGCGGCTCGGCCCACGCCCGTCCCCATATCCCTGTCTCCCCCCGACGGTCGGCCTGTCTCTTCCTTGATCTCCATCCCCATTTCAGCATTTCTTCTCTGATTTCCCAAATCGCACTGTCGCCCCATCCTAAAAATCCTAGATCCGGCACTGGCAGCAGGGATATCAGGGCCGGAGTTCACATCCAGACGCTGAAGATGCATAGAAGTAGGGTGTAATCAAATCAGATTTAAATAAATATTATTTATATAATATTCTAATCTATATTTTTTTTGAATTTAGAGTCGAATACAATATCATTGAGATGGACAGATGCCAGTTTTAGATCGAAAACAGATAATATAGTAGATAATATGTACATGCATAAAGAAATATACACTGAACCGTACCAACATTACTTCAAGCTTTTAACTAACAATAAATTCATCTAGATTACTTACGTACGATAGCCGACACAACACAAGTTTAACATAAGCGATAAATTTATACATAAATTTGAAAACTGGTAAATTCATATATATAAGTTCAACATAAACAGGAAGGATCGGTGGCGACTGGCTAGAGTGGTTGAACTCTGAAGTTTGATTAAGACTTGAATAAAATTTAGATCGGTTGGTGTCAATGATGGTTGATAGACTGGGTCGGTTGGAGTACTAATTTGGTTGTCGGATATCCGATCAATAGTATCTAGTTTACTGTTTACCAACTCTATTCAATCGGATTTTATTTCTCCCGTTTTCGCTACTGTATTTGGCAACAACTATCCGATACTCACCATATTCGGTACCAGATACTAAATTACCTTTCCGCATTGATACCAACTAGATTCAGCATTGGATCGATCAGGAATTCAGGATTAATCCTTACCATTTGCACCCCTTCGCGGAAGGACCCCGATGCGATGCATATTCTTGTTTATATCAGAGTTATTCAAGAGTTAGGTATTGTTCATTTGGGCTTAATGTTTAAAACATTTAACTTATTTGATACTGTTTGAGAGTTTTTTTTTCACTGTAACTATTGTTAATTTTTTCAATGTAATTGAATTTTTAAAAAAATAAAAATATATTATATCATCATAGATAATAAAAAATAAAAAATCAGATAAAATGAACTTAAAAAATTAGAAACTTAAAGCTAAAATCGAAATAAACAAACATAGCCTTTTAAATCGAACCTATCTAATCATTCTCGGGCGTTCCGATCGAACTGGAATTGGGCCAGGCGGCCAGCGGTTGCATGTACACAGGTCACAAGCTCACACCGTGTCGAATTTCTAGAACGTACGTACGTGAGCATCTGTCCGTCTTTACGTCCGTACGTGGACTGCACCTGCACGATCGAGCGAGCCACCCATGCGCTAACCGAACAGGTAGGAGTAACTAGCTAATCGAAAAAGTGCGTGGGTCGGCATCGCATGACTCGCATTGGACCTTCCTCGGGGGGCGGGAGGGGCACGTAAAAAAAAGCGGGATTCGCGCCGAAAACTTCCCTCTCTTTTTCGGGCGGGCGCGCAGTTTGGTGGCTAGTTGTTTGGTGAGGGCAACCAACTGCCACGGCGCCTAACCCAGGTTCTAGGCTGGATCACCGCACTATAGATCTGTTTTTTTCTATAATTTATAATTTTTAGTTAAAATTTTTTAATTTTAGCTGTTTGCGATAGAGATTACGGAGAGATACTCGCTTATGATTTTAAATGGTACAGATGTTAGGCTTTTAATATGTACTATAATTAACTTGTAGACTCCATCTTAAAAAAATATTCCGTTTGAAAGTTAGTTAATGTAGCAAAAGTCAAAAGCCGTTTTAAGAAGCTGAAAAGAACATACCCTATGTTGGGTACCTCCCAAAAAAAACTTAAGGGTGGGATGTTTTAGCGTGGAGAATATGGCTTATATATAGATAAATAATAATATGCTGTTAAACCGTGTGTTTTTTAAAGTGGGGTCGACAGATAAATTATAGTACAAATTATACGGAGTTTAGTTGTATTAGCGCTAAAATCGCATGCGATTATTTCTCTCTGCGTATTGCCTCTCACAAACATACCAAAAATCAAAAACCATAGTCATAAACCATAAATCTCAACCTAAAAGAACCCACCCTAAGTTTTTGACTTGTGACCCTAGCGGTTGGTTTTTCGCTGAATTACACTATAGCGACTGTTAGATTTCTCTGAGTTATTCACTTAAAAGAAAATTTAAAGAAATAAAAAGAAAAACCATTATATCATCACGGCTGATGCAAAGGAATAAAGAAAAAAAGAAAAGCTAAAAAATAAAATAAAAAACCAAAATTAGAAGCTGACATGTTACCCGTGGTTTTTAGCTTAAATAAGTTAAAAGCCAAAAAAAGTTAGAAGCTAAAGCCGTTTGGAGCGAGACCCGACACTCAAGAGTTTTAGGCTGCAGAGACCAAAAATACCAGGAAAAAACTCCTCATACAGTTTATTCGGTACTGTTACCTATCGGAAGAATTCAATTTTTCCATTACTGGAAGACTTGAGTGAATTTGGCCCAAGCAAACTTGGGATCGGGTCCCACCTTTATATTCAACTGTGAACTGATATTTGTTTCCTACAAGGTAATATATCTATTTACCAGCATGGTGCCAGTGCCGAAGACGATGTTAGCACCACCCACCTCCTAGCATATCATACCTGCAACAGCCCCTCTCTCCCAGCCACCACCACTGCTTCTTACCACCCAAAAACCTAACTTCATTTTCTCAGGCCCCATCAATGTACAAACATCGCCTCATGTCGCCTAGAAACCCAACTTAAATTCTCAGGTTCCATCGATGTATCACCACCACCTGCCACTCACCGTCTTCCTAAGCTCACCGTCAGTAGTGAACCTCTAAAACCCTAAGCCCTTGAAAACCCTAACTGCTAGTGAACAAAAAAAAAACCCTAACAATTGTATGGTCAACATATGTTCTTTTGGAGGCTTAGCTCGAGTTTGGCATAGGCCTTGATATGTTTGCAAGGTCGATGTGGATGTACTAAATCGAGACTATGCCTACCAACCCCCATTTCTTAGCCGCCACTAATCCATTGGAGCCCTCAACTCTCATTTGCCGGTTGCCACGCAGGGCGATTGATCTACAATTCAGCATATTGTCTAAGAACAAAATAGGGGGGGTGTTTGAAACGGCTTCAGCCTATGGCTTCCAGAAGTCGAAGGCCAAATTAAACATCTGACTTTTGGAAGCGGCTTCAGCTGGATCAAGCTTCGCTCTGCCCGATAGCGCCGCCAACCTGCTCTACTACCACCATGAGTTCCACCTCCGCCCCGTTGGCGTCGCCACGCAATCCACCGCTGCCCAACGATGATGACACACGCTCCATCATCGGCCAACAACACCGTCACAAGCTTTGCCTCTGCCTCAGCTAGGGCCTCCACCTCCTCCCCGCTGTTTTTCTCCTTTGCACTGGCCTCCTGCACTAGATCCAGTGGCCTCTATCGTGTAGAAATAGGGCATACTGTTGAGCCCGTCGCGGGCTATGTGGATGACGTAGCACTTGGTGGCCTCTAGCGACACCATCACAGCGCTGAATCAACCCATGTCAATGCTGATGGAGAGGACCTTTTATCAGCATGGCCCGACCATGGTATCCAATGCCAATGCAACCGTTGCGGGAATGGTGGGAGAAGCTGAGGAGGCGAGAGCAGGCGAAGAGGAAGTGGCGTGCATAGTCAAAGGTGTGGAACCCCACGAGGTCGGCGTTGAGGAGCGCACGGAGGAGATCGTCACGGATAGGGATAGAGAGGAAGAGCTTGTTGGAGGAGAACAACGAGTGGAGGAAGAAGATGATTTCTTCGAGATGAAATCCAAAAATTGAATCTTCTTGCAATGTTCTAAATATAATTTAAAAAATTCTCATTTATTTTCCCACAGAAAATGATATACCGTAGCCCGTGTAGATCTAGTTTTTTCTTGTCATTTCCTTTTTTTAACTTTTTTTGATATAGATTAATTACTAGTGTAATAATAAATTTGATTAGTTGTGTAATCATATGATGTGATGATTGTTGTTAAGATTTACTGGTGAAATTATCGGCATCAAATAAGTCATCATGTGTCTTAGGGGCAATTTGGTCATTTGCCAAATCAGCTTAGCCAAAAAAACTTCAGCCAATCAAACACCTTTTACTTTCAACCACTTCTAGTTCTAGTCACTACTATTTCGAAGACAAAAGCTCTAGCTAAAAGCTAGAAGCTCCAGCTACTTTAAACGCCCCTGAGCCCACGGTGCGAGCATTAATTCTGCATGGGTTTGGTTGAGCTGGAAAAAAGAGATGTACCAAATCCTTGTCGCCTCAAAAGCCGAAAGGCTCGTCCCAGTTGGGCCGCACTGAAGTAGGCCGGGCTACATTTCCCACCTTCATGACCGATTTCTTCCACTCGGAGTGGGAAACATCTCCATGATATCCGAGCTCGAAAGCGAAAGAATTCCGCCGATAAAAATACGTAAGCACTGCTTGGATGGCGTAAACCCATGAATAAAATGCCTGTTTGGATTGCGTAAATAAAATGCCTTCGGGGGAATCTCGCGGTACCACCGAGAGTGGTGTGTCCCCCTCTCTCCCCCCGCGTCCGCCTACACGCGGTGCGCTTCTCTCTCCCCCTCTCTCGTCGGAATTCCGATCGGAGCCACGGCCACATGCATTGTCCGATCGAGCTGAACTAGGGCAGAATTGGAGGGAGAGGGATCAAGGATGCAGCATCAGATGGGCGGCGATGGTGGAGGAGCTGATCATGGTGAAGGCGATCAGGGAGAAGCGCCTGTGGGAGACCCTCCCCAAGCATACGCAGGCCGCCGTCCTCTACAAGGAGGACTGGCACCTCATGTACGTCAATTAATAATAAAAATCTTGGATAATATGGCTCACAATATTGGGCCATATATTTGCCGTCTCCTGAGTCTGTATCAGGAAAATGCAGCATGAAATTGGGGGGCAACTTTACGTTTTTTTACGAGAAAGATTGGGGGCTTAGATCCATGTATGAGAGTAGAAATTGTTGATGCATGCATGCGTATAGGAATGCAGGTATCAGGTATGTACCGAGAAATACGGTTTTTTAGAATAGAAATGGTTAATGCATGCATATAGGAATGCCATCTAAACTCTAGCCATGTTGATGGTTACCAAAATTTGAAAGAAAAATTAGCCCAGTAACATTGCAAAGATCGTAAATTGGAGCATAACATCTATTCTGAGACTGACAAGCGCGAGTGATGCACTGATGTTATTTTTCAACTTGCGTATTCTTTACAGTGTTACTAACCGATCCATCCCATCTTTTAATTGCCCTACTTGAAATTGGGCCATATAAGCCCCTCTAATTGGTTGGATTGACGCAATTAGGCTATTTCATAAAACTTTCCATCGACGATGCACTGTCACTGACATATAGGCAATATAATATTCCGTAGATACCATTCCAAAGGACCCATTTATGAATACAGAAAAAGAGTTAAGAAAAACGAAATGGAGGGAGAGAGAGAGGTTGGGTTGGGCTTATAAAGAGAGTAGGGGAAGGTGGGAAGCCCTAGCCTCCACCCGCTTGGGAACCCTATTCGCCACCCTTCCCTAGCCATCATCGCACTGCTACACTGCAGCTGAACGCTGTCACAGTGAGAAGATAGCTACCGTGGCAAGGTTTTGTTATTGTGGCAGAGCCGATAAGGAAGGAGGAGGAAAGAGGGAGAAGAAGGAAGGGGAAGGATCAGCCGAGCTCCACAGCTCACCCTAGTGAGCGTAGACCTCGGTGCCCATTTCCTTTAGCATCGCTTCATCATCCTCTCCCTCTTCTTCACTTTCATTCTGCATTCCCCCCTCCCCACAGGAGTGCTGGAGCAGCATCGTCTTCTTCCTCTCCGGCCTCACCACAGCCCGCGGCCGTAGCATCAACCTCGTCGTTCCCACTGAACTAGGTGAGTTCTCCCAAATACATACATGTGACATCTTGTTCCACAACACCACGAGCAAAAACATCCAATCAATTTCTCCTTTCCTCCACAAGAGCACCACACACCATCATCTTCCTCTCTTCTGACCGAAACTGGCCGCCTTCGCCGCCATTCCTCCCTCGGTAAGCTCCAATTTGATTTCCTTCCGCCTAAAGCATCTCTACATCACCCTCTCCCTTGCCCAACTTCTATTTCCAGCCTTCCTTCACCCAGGCCACTGCCACCATTGAGCTCACCTCGCCGCCTTGGTTTGCTGTCGCCACACCGTGTTGGTTCTCCTCGGCCTCTACCATATGCTTTGGTGAGCTTCCCCCAACTCCCATTATACCCATGCTCATATCCTTTTCTCCCTTTTCCCCTCTAGTACCGACGCCCCTTTTCTTCCCCACCACCGACCACTGTGGGCCACCGCCAACCCACCTCTATGCTGCCCGAGTCGCGATGCCACATCCCTTAGCACCCACTCTCTCCAAGCAACACATATTGGTCACCAACACCACCTTGGTTCACTGTCGCCATGCTGTGTCGACTCTCCTCGACCTCCACTATCTGCTTTGGTTAGCTTCCCAACTCCCCTTATGCCCATGCTATCTCCTTTTCTCCCCCCTCCCCCTCCAGCGCCACCACCCCTTTTCTTCCCCACCTCCAGCCACCGTGCGCCGCCATCAGCCCACCTCTGTGCTACCTGAGCCACGACACCACATTCCTTTGCACCCACTCCTTCCAAGCAACCCATGTTGCTTGCCGGCACCACCTCCCATGCCACCCGCCGCTCACTATCACCCCTAAAGTTGCATGCCACCTCTTCTATTTTACTATACCCTCCTTTATTCTACACTGCTTTCACGAGGATCTTATAAGGAAAGCAAAAGAGAGAGTGGAGAGGTGTAGTCATGCAAGATGAGATCGGAGTTTGTTACAAGTTCACTAAGGAAGCGAAAGAGCGAGTGTGTGTTTCCGTGGGACCACCTGTTGGCACCGATTTCTTCTACGAGGGAAGGGGAGAGACAGATAAACCACCATCACCACCAACTACCTCTTTTAAATAGTACGGATAAAGCCATTCTCATAAATCTGCAAATATTTGTTCTAATCCAACAGTGATGTAACTGGGTGCACAGAACAAACTAGACAGCATGATAAACTTGGTACCTAGCGATACAAGAAACATATCGTTTGATCATACAGAACAGTGCATCAAAGTTCAAAACTGTAGATACTAGCGATACAAGAAACATATTCATCACCAGAAGCTCCTCCATCTTTACTCCTCGGCCTCGGCCTCACCACTCTTCTTGTTGTGCTTCCTCGAGTACCTCAGGTTCCTCAGGAACTTTGGGTCCATCTACAAAAAAGAATTCACGAAGGCACAGGTCAATATGCAGAAACAAAGAATTAGCATAAAACTAAATCCAAGGGCATACGAAAAAAAGTTTGGCTGATAAACTGAATATAAAAACAATCCTTAATGTGCACAATTACAATATTAGACAATGAACCAATCAGAAACAAGCTGTAGGTCATAGTAACCACACATTACACAAAGGTATTCAGATCAAGCCATCAAGGCAGGCACATGCATACACCTTGAGATTTTTTTTCGTAGTGCAGAACAAATGCTCATTAAACGGCAGCAAATAATTTTTGACAAGCATTATATAACCAAACCTCCAAACTGCAAGCGCAAACCCAATTACCCAAGGTACAACCATGGTAATCGATGAAGATAAGCAACATGGATCCACATACTAACGCATTACTGTCCTGAAGCCATATATCCCACAAGACACTGTGGACACAGCAGTTCTTGACTGCATCACATTTTAGGCTTTTTAGCGATCATAACTACACCACGGCAGAAAACTAGGATAGAAAGCCTAACAAATTGGGCGTAATACGGTATAACCAACACAACGATGACACGTTTTAACATAACCTCTACAATTGCACCTAATACTATTTATCTGCACGGATGTCTAATTATAACAACAATTAGTTCACTTACTAGAAAACATGAATCAAGAGAACCCAACTTAATTACGCCAAGTAACAGTGTTACATCAAACATCAATTGCCGTACCATTTCTAGCACAAGTAAACCACTTCGCAGAAGATTCTAGCACAAGTAAACCACTTCGCAGAAGATAACTAGAATAAAGTTTGCACTAAGCATCTAATGCTCGCACACAACCAAGAACAGCAGTACATTTCAACGTGTACCGAGCCACAGATTAGAGGGAGGCAGCACGTAGGTAGTTTTGGATCTTTGGAGGCAGGAACCTACCCCTTTGGTGGAGGTCTGGCGGTGGCGCTTGGGCTTCTTGATGCCGTTCTTGTGCGCCTTGTACGACTGGTTGTGCGCCGTGTGGTTCTTCGACTTGGCCATCTCCGATCTCTCCTCCTACTCACCAAACGATAAGGAAAACGGCAAACGAAGCAGAGCAGGAGGCGAGGGATTGGATGGGTGCACGAGGAGACGTAGGAGAAGATGCAAGGATTCTTGGGCCTTACCGGCGAGGCCGCGAGCACGGGAGGTCGGCGGCGGCGGAAGAAGGGCTAGGGTTTCGTGAGCGGCCCCCTGCCCTTGAGGGCTGGGGTTCTATAGAGGACGGGGCGATTTTCCTAAGCTCATGTTTGAGTGGGCCTGGATCCTGCCCATACCGGCCCACACAAGTGGCAGTAATTGATTGCCCAGCGGAGGAGGGCTTCGGTTTCATTGCTATCGTGCGATCGTGGTCAGTGCCACCGGATCAATCAATCCCAGTCGTTGTTTTCTCTTTTAAGAAAGTGGGAACAATTGAACTGTGCAGTTGTCTTATGGCTCATAAGTCATAATCTACATGGTATGTGCCCAAATCATAATAAAAAAATCCACATAAATAATCGAATACCGGTCATTGGTCAGAGAGACAAAGTACCGTACTATTAGACTGGCATTTTGCTATGATTGACTAGTTGTGGTTTTCTAATCTGATGATGTAAAGAGCTTAAGGCATGTATAATAATATGACATAAACTGTCTTTAAGAGATGCTATATAGATTTTTTGCTGAGTTGGATGAAAAAGAAAGAGGATAGAGAAGAAAGTCGGCTGTTATTCTATAGACAATCGAAATATGAGACAATAGTTGCTATAGACGGTTTTCGTATTATTGTATCAATGTTAGTTACAAATAACATATTATAGACAATTTACAGACAATCTATTATAAGAAATATCTTTAGTATTATCTATAGATAACATAGAAATCTAAATAGTAGCTATCTATATAACTGTATATGTCTTAGTGGTGCGATAATAACAGCATGTAACGGTAGAAGGCCTAAATCCGATTTAACATATTGGCCGGTTTTTCTAGAAACAGAGGGCTCTCACCACGTCGGTTCTATTTTATTAGAGTGAAACCACAAACATGTCTTATCATTTTACAAATATTGTCACATTACTCAAAACACAACATCACCAATATCATGACAAATTTCAACACTTGTTGTCTTGCTCCTTTATTCTTTTTGAAAAACTTTAAGTGGTTTTTTTTTGTTGTGACTTATAATTTATGATTTTTTTTGTCTTATCGTGAGTGTTTATATAAACAAACCGAATGCCTATAAATTTTTTTAAAAGGTTATT
Organism: Melocanna baccifera; assembly: GCA_036346265.1. Taxonomy (NCBI): domain Eukaryota; kingdom Viridiplantae; phylum Streptophyta; class Magnoliopsida; order Poales; family Poaceae; genus Melocanna; species Melocanna baccifera. Next base: position 12,101,896 of record CM070690.1, read on the forward strand.
TCGATAAATCGTTTCAAAATGATGATAGAGAAATAATTTTATTTATTTATTTAAAAGAAGTTATAAATCATAAACTATAAGCTTAAAAAGAACTGGACCTTCCTCAGCAAGATCATTTTTCTTGTTCCGTAGCAAACTTCACCTCCACATCAGCATAGGTGCTTTCCTTCATCTTGCTTTCTATCTGTGCACTTATAAACATGCATTCTCTGCGACTGAATATCCCGGCAAAGCAAATCCAGTCCAAGTTATTTGGAAAACAAGTTATTTCTTTTATACCAAATTGCTAAAGTTATTTTGGTCAGTTTTCTTACCATTCTTTCTTCGCCTTGAAAAAACCACTAAAATTTTATCACTAAAATCATTGGATCCGAAATCAAAGGGTGAGATTTTGCGTCGCCCTGTGGCATAGTTAACGTAGATAAGAGTACCGGAGGAAATGGGCCTTGTTGGAGGTATTGTAGCAAGCAACCTTAGGCGCTATGTAAAAGTGTTATGATTTTTGGTTATGGTTTTTGGTTGGTTGCGAGATATTAAGGGAATAAGAGATACTTGCATTGAGAAGCTAATCTGTTCAAAATGATTTTTACAGTAACTCCTACAAATAATTTAGAGAAACTACCTTAATAAACCACACGGATCAAAAACTGACTTCTAAAAACCCTACACGGATCAAAAACCGACTTCTAAATACCCTACTAAGAATCCCTCGCCGCCGCTCTCCTCCACACGTCCTCCTCGGTCAAGACGCACCTCGTGAGCTCCTTCTCCTCCTAGTCCTGTCTCTCGATTTGTTGTTTGATTCTATTTAGGGTTAATAGTTGCGGCTGAGGAAATTTCCCCTTTTCCCCATGGGCCAGGATCAAATCTGCAATGGATGTGGCAGCAACATGTTTTAGCTTGTATTAACGCCTATTTCTTTGGGAGCTTGTGGTGCTTGGTTATATAATGACATTTGTGGATATGACAGTGTTATTGAGGATTTACATAAAAAATTATGGTCTATGGAGGACTGCAGTATATTTTTAATTTGTACGTGGTCTTTACTAAATCTTGGCAGTAAACAAATTAGTCCTGGGAAACTTGCTACTAGTGATTGAATACAACAACACTACTAGTGGGACTCTGCGTATGAACTAATTAGTCAATGTAGCTCCCTGAAGTGCAGAATGGTTAAGTAACTTGAACATATAAATACACATGATTGTCGAAGTAATAGGATGTGTAGATTGCAAGTAAACTAAGTGAACATGTTGTAGCAATGTGTGTTAAATGGTTGAATCAGCTGCTTCCCTTGCAATCCTTGGTTTTGTTGATACAATGGTTGAATCAAGCAGCTACTTGAACAAACATTCTGCAAAGTGTGTAGTAGCAAGCTGATAGCATTACTTTAGGATCGTCGTCATGTATGTTGCGGTTGCTACTTATATGTAGGGCTTTTGCATTAATTGTTCATCTTTTTAGTATATATTGTTCGGTAAATGTTTTAATGCTATTGATGTCAAGTATCTTTAATGAGTGAGAGCATAGGATGCCAACACATTCAAATTTCTTGCATATGCATTTGACCCATATATAGGGTTGTAAACGAGCCGAGCTCGCTTGGTAGAAACTCGAGCCGAGTTTGAGTTGGGATCCGAGTCTAAACCTGGACTCGAGCTCGGCTCGGTCTAAGCTCGAGTAGGCTCAAGCTCAAGTCATTGAAGCTCGATAACAATTAAAATAATTTATTATGCACTAATTTTCAAAAATAAGAAAAATTCGAGTTCGAGCTCGGCTCAAGTAAACTCGATAACAGTCAAAATAATTCAAATATACACTCATTTTCAACAATAAGAAAAACTCGAGCTCAAATTCGGCTCGGATAAACTCGATAAGAGTTAATATGTATCACTATTTAAGCTCGAATTGAGACTCATGAACTATTCGAGCTTGGCTCGGTGAAGCTCGTGAGCTTGAAATCAAGCTTGAGTTCGGCTCGTTTAAAGCTCGAGCTGATCTCGAATCGAGTCTAGAACGAACCAAACTTGAGTAGCTCGCGAGCCTCGAGCTTTTTTTACAGCCTTAGCCATATACATATCTTATGATGTGTTTTAGGCAGAACTAATTTGATTGCTTTAGCCGTGGCTACATCTTCATTTGTCAAAATAGTTTGTGGCTTGTTCTCTGATATGTCAGTTAGAAAAGGTTTTAAATAGCCAAACAAAACTATCAACGGTCACATCATAACCATTTTAGAATCAACCCAGAAAATATTAGTTATCAAATCATCCTCATCAACTTGAATAGAATAAAAAAAATCACTTCTTCTGATGCTTTTTTCTTCATATATTCCAACACCCCTCCAGTGTCACCTTGTTTTGTCCTCAATGACCTCTTCGAATATAATCTATTATTTATGTCTACAAGAGTAAATTCAAGATTCTCATATCTGCATCCTGTTTTGCCATTAGATCAATAGCTGCTTTAGTAGAAATGTCTACAGATTTTGCAACTTTGATGTTTGCAATCTGTGCTTCATTTATTTTCCTATGAGATCTTAATTGGTGAACTTGACTTCTAGAGGCAAGATTATGGCTATGCTTAGACACAAAGTGGTAGGCACAATACAATCCATCTATAAGGCTTATCTTCATACATGCTATTTTGTCAAGACCTTGAGTTCCTATAATATAATAAACAAATTGAAATTTCAAGTCTCTAAGTAAATGCATATGTCATGGTAAGAAAGTCAGCCAGTACCTTCACGTGAACAACAAAATGTTTTGTTCTTATTTCCAACGTAATGGTAACTACTTCTAATACTAAAACCCATGTCATGAGCATAAGTAAAAGTTGTAAGCTTCTTGTTTGGAGTTAAATTTCATTCCGACCTTTGGTATCATGCCTTCAAAAGAATCTTTTGTTTGAGAGTCTTTAATTTTTTTGTATGATCTTCTTTTTTTGCATGATCTTGATTCTTAATTCTTGAGTCTTTAATTCGGTCCTAGAAAAAAGAAGTATTTCAATCATTTTTTATCTTAAGTATGCCATCCTTATAATGAGAGCAAGTATGATCATGATTAAATTTGAACAATTTCTTAGTGGCACTATCAAGTTTTAGTTCAAGCAAAATATAGTTCGAGCATGATGATGGAATAGCATCTAAAAAAATCACATCCAAGGCAACAACATTTAAGCAATCATGATCGTTACTAGACTTGAGATATTCTAATTCATCTAGAGTATATTTTAGTTGATTAACACTAGAGGAATGAGTAATTTTTAGATTAGTCAATTGATTATGCAAGCACAAGCAAGATTCACAGTTTTCATTATCAGGATTCATGGATTTAAGCCTGACAACATCTAGATTCAAGTTGTCAATCTTAATGTCCTGGTTCTTGATTAACTTAGCTTATTTTTCTTTGGCTTTTGTTTAGCTGCAATAAAAGCATGCTTCATCTCTTCCAAGGAGGGGCATACCTCATCGGAACCACTGCAGGGCTTATCATCGGAGGTATCCACGTCGGCGGCATTACCCTTGGCCATGAAGCACATACTAGTAAAGTCCTAGGTCTTCTTCTTGCTCCAGGAGTCATCCTCATCATCCTTCATTCTGAATCCACATTACTCATATAAACATTCTCAAGAACGGAAAAGACCCGATTAATGAACTTGTGGTAGTTGGGTTTCTCGAACTTCGCATCATAAGCTTGAGGACGCCTTCAAGAGTCCTCTTCCTTGCCCTTCAACTTAGGACACTTAGCCCAAATGTGGTTCAACTTAGCACACTTAAAGCAAGTGACAGGACCACTCCTCTTGTTTCTCACCTTGTGGTATGCTCTTGTGAATTTTATGGATATAAGAGCTAAGTTATCCTCATGAAGCTTCTCTAGCTACTCATCTCTCAAAGAATGCAAAGCAGACAATAAAAATCTTGAAGAGCCAAAGTCCAAAGAACTACTCCGAGAAGGGTCAATCACAAGTACCATCGACTCTGTCTTGGGGAGACGTGGGATAAAGTCAATCTTTTGTGTCTTCAACCTTCAGTAGAGTTTATCTATGGTAAGCTCACTCATGACAGTGTTGTCATTGATGAAAGTGATCTTTATTCTCTAAATTTTCACATCAAGTGCATCTAACAGTTGGCGTGCATTATCAGATTTAGAAAAAGTCAAGACAACAACACGTAAATCATGAAAGATCTTAGTAAACCTTCCCCACAACTCATAAGGATTCACCAGGCTTTTGCTCGATCTTGAATACTTTTTCTTCAGTTGGTTCTATCTCACTTGATCATAACAGAGCCCTAATGGTAGTCAGCGAGGTTTTTTAGATCTCAAGAGTCACCTTAAATGATGAACTCGCTCAACCTCAGATCGACTAAGCCCTTGAATCAAAAAATTATGAGCCTTGTTGTTTGCCTCTAATCTGGTATATTCACCTGATCATCGATCGGCACCATATAAGCATTTTTGACTTTGATCCAAATTGGGTGCCCTTGAGCCTTGATGTAGGATTGCATATGAGCCTTCTAATAAAAAATCAACTCCATCGAAAACAGGTGGCTTGATTGAATACTTATCTAATGCTATTGCAACTCCAAAAATCCATGGCTCAAAGAGACGAGATATTGCATACACCTTACTTAAGATCTCAGGAACCTATTCAATCTAAGAACCGCTTGAATCTTCGTCAAAGTTTAGACATTTTTAAAAAATTAGCAAGGTTGCACCAAAAGCAGACAAAAACCAAAAACTCAGAATATGATTTGCTTGTGGGTGAAGGATAGACAAGATGACCTTAGATGTATTCCCACATATCACAATAAGTAAGAACTCACAAAGATTTAAGACAAAAACTCTTGGACCAAGAAAACTCATGATAAAGTCAAATCAAAGTAAAATCGGGCAACTTCAAAATATTACAAGACATGATGCCTAGATAGATGGGGTTGATCTCCATGAGTCATCTCCATTAGTTGCACATTCTTGGTATGTAGCAAGATCAAGACGGGAAGAGAAGATGTTAAAATCAACAAGAACAAATGCAAATCAACTAAATCAAAAAGACTCCATGAGTGAAGAACAAAGTTGATCTATTGCTACTTGAGGGTAAATGTTTTATAGCCACTCCACGATGACGACAAGAGAGCACACCACAACACTCATACTTCTTAAACCCTAACTTATAACACTCGGCTAAAATGATTGATGGTTGGATGGTTTACTTGTAAGTCCCAATCCTAACCCATTAAATAGATGAGACAACTAGCTCACATCTAACCATAATAAATACTATCCAATAGCATAAATGGAGAAATTTGTTAACCTCACACAACACAAATTTTACTAACACACTTAACTTATGCACGTTTTTCAAAGCACATGAGCCTGAATCTACTAAGTCTTCATATTTTGATCTACTTGATCATCTCAGTTTCTCCTTAATCTAAATCACTTTTTCAAGTGTCGTGGTTTTGATTCACATAGTTTTCAGTATGTGGCTAACTTACCAAAATACACTTTCTTAACCCAGTCTTTATCTTTTCTTATAAGCAATCATCATATTTGCTACGTATAAGTGCGCCACTAGTTTATCACGTATTTGCAAGTCTCTCTTTTTCGGTTCCATCGGACCACTCCTCACTTGAACCAACCAAACCACTTGGTACAACCTGTCGCTTGAACCTTTTCTTCTATATTTTTTGTCTTCCTTGTGCCATGCTTGAGTTCAGCCATCTAACCTTACATTTTTTATCGTTTTAGGACTCAACTTCTCCATGAGTGTAGCCCCGATTCTCGTCATTAACGATGGTTACTCTAAGCCTCCTTGCACATCAAAAGGCTAAGAAATTATTTTTAATCATAAGTTCTTCACAATTTGACCACGTTAGTTAAAACATATATCATGCAATATTAATGCACTGACCAAACACAAGTCAAATCACCCCATGACCAAATTTCCCAAAAACACAAATTCCAGCCAAAGAAAACACTTGGCCTAGTCAAACTGTTGGCGTCAGCCAGTTTGACCACTAGAGCCAGCTAGTCTGACCGCCTCCTAGGCCAATCAGACTACTAATCTGAAGCAAATCTTGAAAAACTGCAAATTTTGCAAAATTCAAAATCTGATTCCATACAAATGACAATGGTTCATTACAAATCAACCTGGACCCTCTTACATGGTCTCTCACATACTCCTTGGATTTTTTTTATTGAGAATCTATACCAAGATGTGTCATGTGGAAAATTGTCTAATAAAATTCATAAAGCAGAAATAGGGTTCTGAAAACGATGGTTATCAACGGGAAACCAAAACATCGGCCACAACGGTGAGCATAGGGATGGCAACGAGGCCATTCCCCGTCGGGGACCCCTCAAACGTCCCTGCTCTCGATGGGGAACGGGGACTTGTTACCCGGTAATAGGTGCGCTATGAGAAAGGATTTCCCCATCCCATCCCTTGATAGGAAATGGGGAATGTGGCACTATTGTCATCGTGATTGGTTCTTTCTGGACCTGATAAACTTCTACACCCAAGTACTTTGAATTATTTCTAGTTTCTATCCTAACCTCAAATCTGCAAAATCAAAAAATTCAGAAAGGAAAACGGATGGTTTTTCTTGTCAAGAAACCAGAACTGCTTGCTGAACCCTGGGTAGAACTAGAGGCATTAGGATTCCTATTGCATGCTGCGGGTAGCATTTCGTCTGCCTCGTGGCCTTGGGCCACGCACACCAATTGAGCTTTGGCCGCCCTGGCCTCACTTCCTATGTACAAAGCCAATGTCAGTGACTCAGTGCACCACATCCAAAGCGTTCAGCGATTTCATTCCTCTACCCCAGATCCGGTATGTAACTTCGACCAAATTGCAAACATGGAATTTCTCGTAGCATGCAATGCACATTAGGCACAGATAGGTAGCACATGCAGCGGCACGGCTTAGGGCATCTCTAATGGTCTGAGTCAGCTGGCTATTTGCATGTACACATCAGCATAAATCCTATGTGGAGGAAAGAGAGTATGCAAAAAAAATCGAGCCGGCTCTTCCTTAAGCACTAGGCTATAATAGAAAACGAGGCAGTCTCTATAAATGACTGTGTGTGCATGTAAGTATCAAATAGCTATCCTTATAGACAGTCCTTTGTATGCTAGCTATTTGGTTGATGATGTGGAAGTCTTCTAGTTAGTTGCTAGCTAGAACCATTGGAGATGCCCTTAGATTTGGGAGGGGGGAAGAAGATCTCACTTTAGGTTCTCAGAGCTCAAATTAACCACCATTAATCACATCAGCTGCAGCCTGATGGTTAGGTGATCATGATGTACGTACTTTACTTAATTGGGTGTCCAGTAAGGCGCACACACAAGCTAGGCTGGTTTGGTTGGTTGCGTACTCGCCAATCAGTCGAGGGTGCGCTCAACGGCATGCAGTG